>VZSF01007296.1:169890-268175 GCA_013398295.1 Chionis minor
GGAGGTTGCTTCCGGTTAAAAAGAAAAATGCGCTTAAGAGAGTAATTTTTGTGGGCGGGTTTGGGTGGGTTTTTTTGGTGTGTGTGATTGTAGGGGTTTTTTTTTTGTTGTTTTCTTTTGTTGTTATTGTTGTTTGTTTCCCTTTCGTTGGTGTGGTGTTTTGGGGTTTTTTGGGTTATTTTTATTTTTTTTTTTGGCGGTGGTATTGTCCCGCAGTAGGCTGTGTGCCTCTGGATTCGAGCGCAATCCCTACTTCTGCAGCGCTGGCTGGAGCTGGCAGCGCTGTTTCATAATGTTGGGGCTGAGGTCAGTGGTATTCTTGGCAAGTCCTTGCTCTCCCAAGTAGGGTGAAATCCTTACACAATGGCACCAGGCAGGAATTTTTTTTAGATACCTGCGCCGGGCTCCCAGAGCCCTCTTTGTCGGAGGAGCGGGCGAGCTGAAGCTGTTGGTGAGCGTAATTGCGCTCGGGGAGGCTCAGAAAGGTTAAAGTGGGGGCTGGAGCGCGTATAGAAACGTTTTGACTTAACATGACCTGAAAAACAACTAAACTGAATGAGTTCCTTCTGCTCCCGAATGGTTGCTGCAGTGGCGGTTGCTGCCAACTGTCTAAAGACTAATAAGCTTTACACTGATCCCCCGCATCAAGCCGCGGTTCAATAGCTAATGATACAAGGAGTTACTTTGCTCAGAGTTGTAATGCCATCTGTCCTATTTTCCAAAGGCTCGTCCTGCTCTCTGAGCCGTCCCTGTGTTCTGTTTTTGGGGGAGAGATGGCGTTACCGATGATTTTTGGCAGGCGGCTGGTTGGCCGGCGACGTTTTCAAATTGGGGGCAAAGAGGAAACCTTGACTTTTGGTCGGCACCCATAAGTCATTCCTCCTGCTATAGATACGTCATTGTGGTAATGTTATTTTTATCCTCATGCTCATGGAATACGTGTGAGAAAATAAAAACTCCCATGGAAAAACATACTGGCTGCATAGGCATTGTATTTAGGGGGTGTTTTTTTGCAAACCTTCCTCTTTTTTAATTTTTTTCCTTAAAAAAAAAAAGCTGCTTCTGGAACGTGTTTTTTGTGGTGCTAAAGTTGTTTCTCTGTCCTTGTTTGACCTTTTCCAAATGTCTGTTTGCCTTCAGTGCTGGACCCAGCCCTTCAGTGTGTTGTGAAAGCTGAAGGAGGCCGAGTGCTGTCTCCTGGGGAGGACTCTCTCCACAAACTCATAGCAAGGTCCCTCACTGTGGTAGAGGCATAAATTCCAGCCAGGGGAGCCTGCCAGCGGTGTCCGGCCTCAGGAGATGGTTATCGAAGGATGATATGGTGTTTAGGAGGAGTGACACCGGCAGATGCTCAGAAACCAGTTGGTCAGGTAGTGGGGCCACCAGGCTGGACTTGGGGAGCCGATGCTTCCCCTGGGACAGGATCTGTGCCATGTGAACTGTTAAACTTTGTCCTGTCCTTGCCGCTCAGTCCTGCTTTCTGGAAGGCGTAACAGAAAAAACCCACCAACCTACACCAAAAAAAAAGGGCAGAAAGTAAAAAATGACGCAGTGAACAAATTAGCTGGAACTCAGGGATAAAGCCGGTGTGAAGGGCATGGAGCAGAGAGCTAAATCAGGAACACCAGGGCTGCGTTAATGCTGTAAAACTTCCCGAATCAGCAGACTGGCAGCCTGCTGGGGCAGTCACCGCAGGAAGAGAAACCCACCCTTAAATCCATGAAGCTGACACTGGCCAAAATAATCCACAAACAAGCCCAAATTTGTGGGAAACATAACGTGTTGTTAGCACTGGAAATACTTGAAACTGGTGATCAGATGTGCCCTCCTGTTGCTGCTGGGGAGAGCAGGGCTTGCGTCAGAAAACTCGGTCGGTGTTTTTATGAACGGCTCAGGTTGAACTGTGTGTATTGAGGAGTTTTCTATTGATGGTTCTCTGTTCTGGACATTCAGTTTTATTTTACAACAGTATTTCAACTTGAGAGAAATATGTTTATGCGTATCATCTTTCAGTCGTTAAGTAAAATAAAATTTTCTGCAGAAAAACACAAAGACCTTCTTTTTTCTTCATCCCTTTAAGTAAATTTTTATTGTCTCTTTTTCTTGTACTGTCTTTTCCTTGATGCACTAACTCGCTAAAGTAGTTGCTTAATTTTCACTTTTGGGAAGTCAAGAGGTATTTTTAAAGCTCGGAGAGGGTTGGAAAGAGAAAATATATTTATCATATTCATGTCAGTACAGGAAATAACAAGAGAAGTATGTTAGTAGCATATTTGCTGCTTACTTGCATCAACAAAATTATTGAGGTTCAGCTTCTCCCAAATCAGGAGGAGGTAGATACGCGTTTGACATTACTGTTCACCCTGGACTGTCGTGGTGCAAATTTGGCAGAATGACTTCACTGCAGGCTCAGAGGAGAGCAGTGACCGCGGGATAGCCGGCTCGTGTTTGTACGCACAGCTTCGAGAACTGCCAGATCTGATACACGTTGTCGGAGAAGGCAAACTTAACTTCGCGTGAACTTCTGTAGTGCCAAAGTTTCTCGGTAATTTTGGACTGGACTGACTTTTTTCTTTTTTTTTGAGGTAAACTGTGTATTCAGCAACTGCTTAGGAAAACTCTTAGCTGCTTATTTCTTCGCTGTATCCTCACTTGCAGAGTTTTCCTGAATTTTGTGAATTACAGCTCAACACTCCATTGACTAAAGAAGCTCAAAAATAAGAAAGGGAGTAACCACGTGGCCTGTACTTTAACATGCCTCTTGTGTAACAGAGCCCTCCTCTTTAATTGCTTTATTAAACTATTCATTTTCTCTTTGAAGATGTGAACTAGGAAGTTAATTTAACTACTTTGGGGGATCTAAATTCTAAATGTTCATAAGTTACAAATGGTTTTATGCCCTTAAGCTGTGTGTAATAGCAATCTACTTTTTTTTTTTTTTCCCCCCCTCCAAACGTCATCTTGTATGAACTGTTATAGCTTTAAGTCTTTTCAAAACAAATTCTTACTGGCATCATAGGCCATCTTAGAAAGCGTGCAGTTTTATACTGGTGTAGTTTAATCTGAAAAAATAGGGCTGCTTTTGTTTTCAAACAAGAGAAACCAAGCCCTAATCTCTCTCTTTATCCTGACAACTCATTTGCATGGCATGGTATGTGAATAACTAGTTACCTCAGAAACTCCGCATACTAGTTCACTGTTTTCATGCCATACAGTGACGTCTGCAGGAAGACATTTTTCTCATGTATGCCTTACATATGTCGAGTGCCTGAGATTTTCTTCTAGAAACTGCCAGTGTGGCACACAGAGGAAAATCAGTGAGGTAGTAAGGAACAGCAGAGAAGTGACAGCGTCAGACCGTGTCTTCAGGGGACAGTGGAGGACTGTAGAATTACCCTTAGTTTGGTACTAGTGCGTCATTTAATGTCAGAAGACATCTAAACAGGATGCTACTGTTGAGCAGATATTCCCTGCTTGAGAGGAACAATGGTTTAATTATAGGATGTACCTATGCTTTTTCCAAATAAACTTTCAGCTTGTTCCACAGTTGTGTTATTTTTATACTTGTGACCACTGATAGCATGATTGTGTGCAATCTTCAGATAAGCCTGAAATGAACATTTCCTTCTTGCCATAGCGATCTCTTAGCAAATAAATACGAGGCAGTCTAGTTTCATGGGATCATAGAATATAAGCGTTTTACACGTGAGGTTAGCATAAAGGATTATACTTAGCCTTTAAATTCAGGCTTATTGTATGTATGTATATCAAATACACCAGAAGGTTAAATTATCATTTTCAAAAGAGCTTATTTGGGATTTCTTTTATTTGTAAACCAAAAATATTTTGGAGCTTGAGTTTTGCTTTCAGGTTTTCTTCACTGTCAGCATGCTACCATGTTACCCTCTTTTTGATGCTGGTATTTAAAGAGGAAGGTAACCCCTGTTATCATGCTGCTAACAGCAGTGTAATGCTGAGAACTGGTTCCGTTGCTAAATTCTCCTGCTGGTTCTCAGTAGCCCTAAATAAAGTGTAGGACTCTGACAGCTGATGCCTGATATTTGGCTGCATTACATCGTTATAATGGTCTTTCCATCATGCGTCTCAGGGCTTTGTAATGTGGTTATTGAGGAGTAGCTTTAGTTTGATGTTCTGATTTTTTATTTTTTTTTTTTTTTGGGAAGGGTCGGGGGGATGGGACATCCTGTTTGGCCAATAGACCGAGATTCCTAACTGCAGTCCCCATGGTAGTGTTCAGGCTTTCTACTCCCTGCAGCGACTAATTCTGAAGTGGGGGCATGAGCCTCTTAAGTGTTGTGTTAACATTGGGAACGTGGTTAGTGACGCAGCTTAATGAAGAAAGGCTCTTGCAAATTCTTGGTCCAGGCACTTTCCTGTTGCTTGGCAGTTGGCTTGAAGTAAAGTTGCCATCATAAAGTCAACATTCAGGGCAGTTGGTCTGAGCAAAAATAGCCTTCCAGGTGCTGCAGGGTTTTGGAAACTTATTTTAAATAGTTAACGTCTTCGCAAAATGACCACCCAGTGTGTGATGAACTGTATGTTAAGTGGTATCTTTTGGTGTCTCTTGGGCTAGAAATAGGGGAGATGGATACAGATAAAACACAACATGTATATATGGACCTTGGGCCACAGAGGGTGGGTTTTTTTGCTGTGTTGCAGCACTTAACTGGGAGGATAAAAAAACCAAAGTAACTATTTGGAAAAAGTGAGACCTTTACCTGACACAGCAAGTGATATATTTGTTTAGTACAGAAATAATATTAGAGAGTGTATTTTTGAAGTATGTAATTTTTTTTTTTTCACTTAATGTTTTCTTTTGTGCTGGTACTACTATGCAGCATAATTTCACACCAAACAAACTTCATTGTGTGAATACATCTTTTTGTGGCTCAGAACTAAAACTGAAAAGCCTTCCTTAGCTCAAGTTTTCTTGCGACCTCTCTAATCTCAGTCTGTCGAAACAGCCCTGGAATGTCTGATTCTGAACTTCCACCATAAATTTTCACGTGCTTCCTAAAACTAAGGGCATGTACTGCGAGAGGCTGTTCAGTATCCTGTTTTTGTAAAATATGTTTATTTCCCAGTCCCTCTGATGGAGGGTGCATTTTCCCATAGCTGGTCATGTCTTTGTTGGCAAGAGCTTTGAGAACGGTGACTTTTTAATTTCTTTTGCAGTAGTTCTCCCCTGTGATAGGGCCCGTACTTTCTGCATTTGTAGGTATCTGTATTGTGTAGCAACGTGAGTTTCACCAGCGCTTGAGAGGACCTTGGTGTGATCAGGAAGCCTTCACCTACAGAGCAGAAGTAGCTGATTTGAAGCCTTGTCCTAAACACTTGTCTGCTTTCTCATTACATCAGAAGTTTGTAGCTCAGTTAGCTGTTCGTGTCGGAGCCAATTTGAAACTAGGTAACTTGGGAAGCGAGGGTTTAACTGTAGCTCCGATAAGCTCTGTGTAATTTCCTACTTGATTAATGATCTGTTTGGTAGAGTTTGCTTTTGATTTCTGCCCTGCCGTGGCTGCAGAAGTGTTTGCACTGGGTTCAGGCTGGGTACGTCCCTGTGAGCTGCGAGCATGTTTTGACAGCCTTTTGGCCATGCTCTCCTGCACAGAAAAGCTGGGAGCACGATGGCACTGCCTTTCCTTTCCAGGGCAACCTTGCCGAGGAAAATCACTAAAGTGAGGAGCGCTGGGCCTGAAGCCCAGGGATCTCCTCCTCAGTCCAAGTTTTGTGGCTTTTTTGTCTGCTAAGGTGCTGTTCAGACGTAAGAGCGTGTGGCTGTACCCTCGGTGATACCGAAGGGACACCACTGTCCCGCCTGGCCTCGCTCACCCTTCTGGTGCTGCCGGGGAGGCTGCGGTGGAGGAGGGTTGTCACAAGGCAAGGCTGATTGCCACAGCTAGCCTTGCCCTTCTGCTAAAGCTGGTAATCAGCAAAATCATCTGTTGAACTTCTGAGACAAAAAAAAAAAAAAAAAAAAAAANAAAAAAAAAAAAAAAATTGATAGTTCTTTCTTGTCCTGGGGGTAAAAGTGTAAAATTAACAAAAGTAAATGGCACACCAGTATTTTCCCAAAATCATGTTTTTCCTTAGGAGGAGGATACAGTGATCCGTGGATTATCAGATTATTCATGGAAAACACTTTAAATCTTCTTTTTTTCCAGGTGCAAATGTGATCTCTGAAGATGCTTTATTTTATGCTTATTACAGTAGAGGTTAGCTAAGGCTTTGTGAACAGTTACTATTTCTTGAATCCATTATTTTTAAAAATCTGTATGCTTAGAAGTCTTTAAAAGCTATATGCTTATCCAAATTATTGAGTGGTAGCCACTAATTCTGATGAATTAGTGATCTGATTTTGATAGCTTTTTTCACCTAAACCAGAATGCTGCTACTTGATCTGTTAGCATGTTTCAAGAATAACCATATGTATACTGAGCAGTTGTTGTAAGAATTTTGACTTCCTCATTGAGGGTTTTGTGTATCCTCATGAGAAAATATATTTTAGCTTGTGTTTTGGGAACTTTCCCACAGTAGGAGATCTAATTTTTGCGAGGTATTGTTTGGGAATTCAAAAGGAGCGCTGGCAGAAAGATAGCTCTACAAAGATGCTTTGTGAAGGGCAGCTGAGCCTGCACGCTTTGTTTGCTGCAGCCAGTCTTGCAGATTTAATTTGCTGGATATATTTTTGCGTGGAGGGATGTATTTGAATAAGTCTCAAAATGGAAATGGTGCTCTGCTTCCCCCTTTTTTTTTTTGAAGCGGGTGAGGTTGACCACTTTTCAAGAAAAGGGAGAGAGAGGAGCCCTACTGCAGTGCTTTTCTTAAAGCTTTGTTTTGGAGTTAAAATTAGCCATTTGTTCTCACTGGGTATCTCTGTGTTCTGCCTGTATATCTGTAGATGTATTTCTTTGTGTGCCTCTGTCTTGTTTCACCTGAGTCATAGTGATTTAATATTTGATTTTGAGCAGTTTTAAAGAGTTCTGGCCAACGATAACGAGCAGCTTGTATACCATTTACCTGATCAAAACACTGAAGGAATAAGATATAGTTTAAATATTTAAATGTTCTTAGGAGAAAATCAAAAGCATGAGTTTACTGTTCATCACTGATAAAAATCAAAGGAATTTTCTTGAATTAATATTTCTATGCATAGCAAGATTTCCTTCTCTCTTTATTTGTATGTATTCTGATAAATACAAGCAAAATGCATCTGGTATCAGTGTAAATTATCTGGGAAAGGGTATTGAGTTTCATGAAAGACACATAAGCATGCCTGTTGTTGCCTGTCTTCACAAGGTTGGTTGTTTCTGTTTGCTTGCTTTTTATATGTCTTAAAATAAACTTGGCTTAATAAATAAAAGCATTTTTTTAATAGTTATTTCAGGTTTCCAAAGGGAAAGATGGATCCTGTTCCCTGTGAGATGATGCTTTAAAGTTTCTGAGGGTTACTATGTTCTTTCTCAGTTCGTATTTGCAGTTCTGTGTTTTCAAGGATGTTCTTGTCTCCCATCTTTATTTCACTTCTTCTGTCACTGGGTGAGAAAATGGAAATCTTTCCCATTTGAAAAGAAAATGTACAGTCTTTCCCATTTGAAATTAGTCATTTGGACTTCTTGTCCTGTTAAGCAAAAAATAAACCAAAATTTAGAGGGGTGAGGGGGAATGTTATGCAAATGTGGTTTTTGAGCAGTTGATGGGAAAACAAGCCTGTACTACTAATAAATACAGTCGGAGGAAGCTTTTGCTTGAGATTTGACTTGCGAAAACCAAAGGCTAAATCTTTTGTGGTACGTTGTATTTTTTTAGCAGCAAAGCTTGTTTAAGAGCTTTGTTTCCCATGCTGATGTTCTCTGCTGCCTCCTTTGCCCCGATCCAACTGTTTGTGAGGCTACAGTGTAAACAGGGTAAGTTGATACAGTCTTGTTAGCTGAACAAAAGAAAAGTGACTTATTTTTGAGAGGTGGTGTGTGAAGGTTTTTTCTTTATAAAATTTAAGTGACGCAGTCTGGTTTAAATTATGGCTCCAAATGTCAGTGTTGGTGCAGCTGAAGGTGTGAAGACTTGTGCTACAAGATTGAGAATAAATGCCTATGGTTGTGTGTAGGAACCTCTGGAACAGATTAACCTCTGCCAGAGAGTGTATGGTGCTCCATTTGCAAACACTCTCTTGTAAGTATAAAAAAAAAATTAAACTGGTTGGAATATTATGAGAGTATTTATTCTCAATGTGTTTCTTAAAATGAGAATGCTTTTTTTTTTTTAACTTATGAGGCATAAGTGCAAGATGCTTTTTGAGAAGCAAAGAGAGAAGTCTTCCATTTTTGGTTGTTGTTCTGAGGATTAACCTCAAAGGAAACTTTTGTGATAAGTCTGTAGCTCTAGGGTTTTTCCCCATTAAAATACAGCAATGGTAAGGAACTTTGAGTAGTAACGCTACCTTTGGGTCCTCTGAATTGGGTGGATAAGAGATGCTACAGCCTGATACATTTTTCTATTGCTAAAGCTGAATCTCGCCTGCATTTGTATGGCTTTGTTGTGTGGTAGCTGAAAAAAATGGGTGCTGGTGGGCTGTCTTCCTGGGGAGAAACAAAGATGTAAAGTGAAACTTAATTTTGCTGGTATGCAAGTGAATTGACATGCACCCTTTCCCATTTGGTATCTGAATTCCATTGGGACATACCTAAAATACCCTATAATGTTTTT
The DNA here is from genome assembly GCA_013398295.1 of Chionis minor. Classification (NCBI taxonomy): domain Eukaryota; kingdom Metazoa; phylum Chordata; class Aves; order Charadriiformes; family Chionidae; genus Chionis; species Chionis minor. Next base: position 178,618 of record VZSF01007296.1, read on the forward strand.
GTTTTGACTTTGAGATAAGTGCTTACTCTTGTCAGGAAGCCGTTCCCTCACCGGAACACAACGTTTTCTCAAAACGTGCAATCTTGCTGAAATCAGTAGCACGTCGCCATTGCGCCAGCAGCCGGCACTCATGTGAAGGGTGGTGTGGATTCTGACTGTTAGTCCAGTCCGCCTACACAGCAGTAAATGTCCGGGTGACATTTGGAGCTTGTAGTATTACCGATTTCTCCGTGTCCGTGGCCAGCGTGGCTGTGGGGGTGCAGGGTGTCCTCCCCCAGCGGGGCGGGCAGGCGCTGCTGGAGCCGACCCTGAGCCCTGTGTCTGCCTTTGAGCCCTGCCCTGTAGCTCCATCAGTTTCCCGAAGGTGGCTCGGCTACAGTAATAAAAAAGCAGCAGCGCTTTTGTTATAATGGCTACATCAATATTTTGAAGTCATGGTATTTTACTATGTTTATGTCTGAGGGTGCTTAGTGTGGAAATAGCTTTGATCTTTAAGTTAGCAACTGTAAAGTTAAAATGCAGTTAAAACGTACCAGGTTGCATCGCTGAGTAAGAGCAGACCCCACAGCAGACAAGATGATACTGTTAAAGTATGGCTGGATTCTGTGATAGCCCATTAGAAATTGTTGCTATTAAAAAGTGAGAGGGAAGGGAGTTGACTGTGCCCACGGGGACGGTCCTGCTGGGGACCTCTTCCCGTGGCATCGTTCCTCGGCTCTAGGAGAGCCTCAGTCTCCAAAAGGATTCAAAATCTGGAAGAAAAAGGCAGGTGGCGGGTGTTGCTGCAGCCAGTTGTGTGGCAAAGATGTTGTGTGGTGGAGCTTTTTACCCTGGCTACTAAAGCCAAAACGAGATGCTGAAATCTGAAGTGGTGTAGTCGATCGTGATGCACGTTGCCATTTCTGTAGAGGGTGGTTAATGGCTGGGAGCTTCTCCAGTGAAAGCAGTAAGTGGCCCATTGATTGAAATTACATTAGTACTGTTCCTTTGTAAAATATTAATTTAGCATGTGGATGAAATACGCACTGAAAACATGGAGAAGTAGAGTTTGATTGTACAGGTTCCTTTTTGGTTGTAGTCTCAAAGGAACGAGTAGCAAATGTATCTTAAGATAAACAATAAATGGGGGGGGTAGGTCATGGAGGCTGCTCTATGTGAGTATGAAACAAGAAATATCGTTTTGCACTGGTAAATGATGAGCGCTGGTCAAGCAGACTGGCTCTCTCTAAACTCTTCCTTAGCAGTGCAGTAGCTAAGGAGCTTGTTGAATATATTCCCTGCTAAGGAGGTAGTGAGCAGGTGGCAAACACTCCCAGCGACGCAGTTTTCACTCTGAATTATGGAAAGGTAGTTGTGAGGATCTCGGTCTAAGCTACATTTTGTGTTCTCCATCGATCTATTGCATGTGTTTTTAGATAGTACAGGGAATTTGTTGGGGAGCTCCAAGGCATTCGTTACTCACAAAAGTCAGACCCTTGTGTGAACCGCACGCAGCGATCCCATCAGGAGGACTGAAGGATTTCATATGCACCGTAGGCAGGGAAACACAAGCGGCTCCGCCAGCCACATGCTGACCAGGAACAGGCGCTTGCTGGAATGAGGGTAATTGAGTTTCCATCCTTGTCGCAGCTTCTCTGTTACTGCTGAAAGCTGCTAATTAGGGGCGATGCCTTGTTTTAATTCGTGATGGTCTAGTTTGAAAATGCCAACTCCTTGATTGTAGGCCACCGAATGACTATCAGATGGCAACACACTTCCAGCTCAGGTATTAAGAATGATTTGAGGTCACAACGCCGAGGGATGGATGATAGTTGTTGTTGATGTTTGCCGAGGTGGAGGACAGGAGTATATTCCATCTCTGCCATATTTTAAGTAGCCATCTATTTTAGTGCTGCTAGCTCTTACTTTGCCAGGCTGAGTATTGATGGACAGCAGGTCTTCACTACTCCTAAATCCTCTTTAAGAAGCCTGTAAGACTCATTTATTTAAGATGGCTTTTAGAGGAATATCATGTTAGTAGTTGAAAAACTTAGAGACTACTGGATATTGCTGGAAAATGTGATTACGTATGTGACATGGTGGTGTATAAAGGCCTTATTAGCTTTACAAAGCAGTTCTAAGGACCTGGAGCAAGGAAATTTGAGATTTGTAGTAGAGTACTTTTTGATCCACATGAGAAGATGGTATGTTTCTGGGTCCCCAGGTGAACTATCCTTTTTTAATTTCTCCTTCTCTTGTTCTTCGTACCTAGCCCTGTACAATGATTTAACCTCTGTCTTATTAATTTGATGTCTTGTAGTTTCTCACTTTGTAAACCTCTCTTGGTGGTGTGTGTTTGGGTTTTTTTTTTTTGTTTAATTTTTTGCCTTAAAGTCATCACTTCAGATACTTTTCTTACTAGGAGAGCACTTAGCCAAAAGTACCCCGCTGTTTCTTTCTGATGCTTTCATTCACATGTATTAACTTCTGAGTGGGAAGTAAGCTCTTTTTTTACAAATTGCGTTATGGTGTACATTATACAAGTTATCCACTTTTAAAACAAAAAGTACAGATACTCTCAGTATGTCCTTATCAGAATTGGCATATGTCAAATTTCTAACTCTATTGCGTCAATAAACTAGCATTGCTGTTTAAGGTCTAACGTTCTTATGTGAATGAATACTCTATGTGAATTTAAAAGTGAAGAGAAAATAATACCACTTTCTTACAGTCCATCTTAGCTTGATAGTAAATGAACATTTAGCCATGACGAAAGTAACACGGTTTATAGTGACACAACCTACATAAATCTGGTTGGATTTTCTATTGACATTGGCCCATGTTCCAGTGTACGAGTTACTTTACATTTCTTTTGAACAAAGGAGGTTTGTTTGAAACAGGTGCTCCAATGGTTACCCTGGCCTTCATAAATAGCTTTTAGGTGAAGTATTACTTCTGTTAGCTGTGGGTAACTTCACAAGGCATCTTGGTTTATTGCGTGAGGTTTCCATTTGAAAATAAAAAATAAAAAAATCTTGGCTATAGCTTCATGATGTTTACTGCCTTGTATATTGCTGTTTATTTTTAGAGTGTGCTTGTCTCAATTTGTCAGCCAAATATTGGTCTGTCACCTCTGCTGTTAGTTGCTGAAATGCTGTTCCCAAGATGACTTTTTCAAACTAGATATAATGAATTAATACCTACCCTGGTTGTTCCAGGGTACTTTGAGTTTTGGTAGAATATAACGCAGCTAGAACTTGCCATCTTTACAAAAACCATAAAGTGGTAGGAAAAAAAAAAATAGTCATTCTCTTGTTAAATGTTGTGACCATACCATCATCTGTTAAACTGAATTAATGTGGTAGAATGTTTGTGAGAGCCTGTGGTAAGCTGCCTGAATGTGTTAAAAGGCTTGGATGTTATTTATGAACAGTAGGGAAGAATATTTCTGAATTGGTTGTAAAATGAGCAGGAGATAAGGAAGAAATAGGAGGGCCAGTATCTAGGCTGCTAGGAGATGGCTACTTACTACACACTGTGCATTGCTTTAGGAAAACTGTATCAGAATTTCCTTTAAGGAAAAATGAAGCTTCTGCTTTATAGAAGTGACATCTGATATCTTACTTGATTTCTTTTCCTGTTTCTTCTATTTATAGACGTCTTGAGTTTGGGATTTATCTGAAAGCTAAGGTCAGGAAGTGCCTTCCTGCAAAAATGCTACTTGTTGTGGTTTTCTGGCATGTCCTCTCCCCTCTCCTTCCCCAAAGGAACTATACAGAAAGTATTTTTCCACAGTAAACCACAGATCCTCAGCTCTGCAGATGTCATGCTCTGACTGTAGCATATACTACTTCACTTCCAAAAATGAAACTTTTAAAATAGTCTCTTGATGTTCATGTCAGTTATATGACTGTTTGATTAAAATGCAAAAGGCAGTAACCACTTTATTTTGAATTATTACTGCTTTGATTAGAGTTTACATGTGGGTTGGGATGTGGAGGCAGAGGAACAGAGGCGGTATCCTATTTGGTAGGATTTATTTCCCATGCGGATTTTCAGATGACCTTAATGACTTCGTTTTAGACAGGAGTATGTATATACGTGGGGGAGATGCTCATCCCTTCCCCATGCTTCCACCAATCATTTAAGGTCATGGAGGACTTTAAATGTGAAAGGTCTCTCCTACCTTGGAGGGAATGGGAGTAACAAGCACATGGTCATGAGACACATCCAGTTGTTTTGTGAATTCTGGTGTGTGGAAGAGGTTCTCCCCAACTTGCAAACAGAAGGTGATTACTTAAATCAGTCCTCTGAGAGAGTATGGTAATTCGGAGGGCAGCAAAGATGTGGGAGCACAGTGAATGCTTTTGACTAAATAACTGGTTTTGTCATAGTGGAGGTTCAGTGCAAGGTCTTAAATTCAGGATTGATTTCTCATGAGCAGCCCTGCTTAGTCATTAAAGTTTGCACTGTTGTTTTTGCAGCAGAGTAGCTGAACTTGTGTGCTTGTGGTATGGCCGCTTGTAGCAAGCACGTACCTTAAAGTGCTTTTAAGGAATAGCTATTGCTATATGGAATTTAAAATTAAATTATATTTGAAGACAAGATTAAAATCTTTAACTAAATAAATGCCCTGTCTCCAAGTCTTCTGGTAATATTCCCTCTCTTTTTATTTTTTACTTTGACCTATGTGATTATTGAAACTACTGATGACCAGTAATTCCTTCTTTTTGGAATACAGATTTGATAGTATGTTATATTGACTTATTTGAACTCTAATGACTGTTTTGTTGTTTCACTTAGTTTTATGTTATTTTATACTTCCATATGCAGCTGTTTTAAACTATTTAAAACTAGGACTGTCAACAGTAGTTGAACATTTCATTTAACTTCAGAGTCCTGTATGTGGCTGTTGTATAACTTCTTATAACGGACCCGATTTGTATGTAGTACTTTGCATTTACTTTCAAGAGACTTTGCAATCTGCTGTCTTGAACAGGTTTCAAGAAAACAAGTTGTAAGTTTAATTGTCACTGTTTAATAATCTCCTCCTCAGTATGCAGTGCCAGTTGAAAGAGGCTTATGAAACCATCTCTGTATGTCTGAAAGTTTTCTTGATTGTTGAAATTCAAAATACTGAACAGACTGTTTTACGTTTATTCCAAAAGGTAGTGTGACATTTGTTAAGAAACAATCATGAACAAAATCTTTTTCTATATTCACCCTGCTTCTAACCTTCTTGGTTCCCTGATGGCTGGGATATCATTTTTTAATTCTGTATTTAACTAAGACATGGGAGAAAAAAAAACAATTGTCATTTTGATGTGAGTCCCTGTGCTCAGTGACTTGGGAAGCTTGTGAACTGGACCTGCTCCTTTTTTTCTCAGCCAAAATCTTCCATAGACTCTGCAGATGGAGAGTAACTGGTCTGTTTTCACAACTTTACTTTTCTCTGGCTTTCAAACAGCCACTATAATAATTAGTCTGCTTTCATGTTTTTCTTGTATTCCTAGTTGCTAACCTTATAAAATAACATGGACCTACAGTTAAGACAAAAAAAACCCCAAAACCCTTAACATCTACTAACTTCCATGTCTTGTCTTCTGCTGTAAAATGTAGAGGGGTGGTAAGCATCTTCTCAGGTACTGTGCTGTCTGTTGAAAGTATGCCTTGAAACCACTAGAATCAAGTTGTTTGCCAAAATGGGTAATGTTGCATTCAATTTAATGACTAAAATTAGTAGCTCTAAAGTAAGGCAAGAGTCCACGTGTTGAGTGCTGAAGATGATTCTTTTCGCATCCACTATGTTTCTTAGGTTAGTATCTGAACGCTCTCTAAAATGTCAGAATAGACATTTACCTTTTGAGATGGATATGTTAGGTTTTGGGGTTTTTTTCAGAAGAAAACAACGAAGTAGTGGTTGTAAGTAGTTGCAAAAGCAAGATCTAATTGTTCTGTAGATGAGCTATGGCTGCATCGTGACAGACCATCATGCACGACGATCTGCAGGCAACACAAGGGTGTTCAGCAGCAGGTTGTTGATTTTGAGGCATTTGAGCAAATTCCAGCTGTACGGATAGTATGGCCACTGTAGTACCTGCATTGCAGCTGCTCTGGAATCATAACCTGCTCGGAGTACATTTGTAAAACTTGAAGATGCTGCAATCATGAGTCATTTAGAAGATTTTAGTTAGGAGCCTGCTCTTCAGGAGTGTACATTTACATACAGTAGCTTTTCAAACGGATTACAACTTAATTCACTTACAAATTCTTTACTTTGATAATATTAAAAGGAAATTATTCCTGGGGAATTAATTCACTGTTGTAGTTAATCTTCTCAGGAGCTCTGTGAAGAACTTGGTAAAGGCTTTTCCTGTAATTAAAAAAAAAAAAAAAAGAGGAGGGGGAAGTAAATAAGTGATGTGTGAGACTACCTGCTAACCAGAAGATTGTCTTTTGATCTGAGATACATACAGAAAATGGAGTGAGAAGTTTCCAGGTAGGGGCAAGGTAATGACCTGATAAAAAGCCAGGTACAGAAAAAATGTTGTACTACTTAATATGGCATCACCCACATAGTGGGTCACCTTGCATTTGTGTGTGTCAGCTTGCATGTTGTCCTACCATCCACCTAATTTTGTTTCCTGGAGGAGCAGAAGACTTTTTTCCTTTCTCTAATTCAGAATCTCCTGGTTAGTATCAACAGTGATTTTCAATTTTTTTTTTCTTGGCTACTCTTCTCATTCTACTGTTTATTCTCTCTGCTGTTTTCATTCTCTTCATGGTTGCAGGCTTTTCTGTGTGTGTATCTTTATTTCTGATCGGTTTGTGCTGCCAGGATTCAGCTTTCTAAAGTTCCCCAAATTATTCACTTTGGTAATGAACAATGCAAGAAAAAATGCTTTAGGGGTAAATGGGAATTCAATCTGTCATAAGCACTAAAGTGTACTTGCTGCTTGTGGACAGATTCCTACCCGAACCTAAAAAATGCCTCTTTTATAAATCCCATATACTGTCAAAATCTGAAGGATGAGATAGCAATTGCACTGACATCTCTTAGTATGCTGAAATTTAAAAAAAAATGCTAGGATTATTTTTTTTGGCTTGTTACGTATGAAATTTCTATTTAATCAATAGTCTGTGGTTTGCATTTGCTTTTTATTAAAAAATAAAGTTCCCAGTAATAACAACATGATACTGAAATGACACACATTAGAAATGGTTTCTGACTGTGTTTATATTAAAAAAATTCTATTCAAACAGCTGTTTACACTTGGATAAAATCAAGAAAATGTCCTTGCTGTCCTGTGGGGGGTGTGTGGTTTCTTTGGTTTTGTTTTATTTTGCATTAAGAATAAATGAATTAAGGCAACTGAAACTAGCTTAGCTACACTGAATTTGAATTGACTGGTAGCATGATGTGTTTGAAACAACAGGAATATGCTCTAAATGTTCAGTTGTGGAGTGTTTTTTGTTATTTTGTTCTCATTATGATGTCTTTAGCTAGTGTGAGTTACAGTTCTATTAATATAGATGTTACATTTCATAATTATCCTCAGTTTCAACAAATAAAGTATGTTCTTTAAAAAAGGAGACAAAGCTTCTCTGCTTTGTGGAGGAGGATTGTAAAATACCATAAATGAGTGTAAGAATGAGGAGGTGCTTTCCAAATGGGTACTGCATATTTGGGGTTGTGGGTAGCAGTTTGTCAGTCTTTCCCCTGGTCTGTTAAGGATGTAATCTGGAAAATCAGTTGGCAAGTAAATTATTCGAATGTTATGCCAGCTATGAAAATACAGGTGGCACCCAAAATTAAGTACTAATTAATAACTTCTAGTGGAACCCTGAAGGTGTTTAGTTGGATTTCCATGTAGTTATGAGAAATAAGCTTTATCTCATGCATTTTCTGTTAGCTGCTGTGTGTTTGGCACTTGACAAAGTAGCGGTGGGAAAAATTGTGGATCTGGATACTAAGAAAAGCTTTCATAGTCAATGTAAACTTAGAGTGAGAGTAACAGATATATTTTTACGTGTGTAAGCAAATATTTTAATGCCAGAGTGTTTTGCTGTCTATTGTCATTAGAGCTGGGAGAGCAAGCAGAGGACTTGAGTGCTCTTTTTCTCCAGCCAATTTGCCTTCTTATAAATAAACCCTCTGGTGTCTATTTTTGTGTCCTGCTCCTTTGAGCATCACTGGAAGTTACAATGCTTCCAATGATAGCAATGTAGAGAAAAACCCTTTTGGTGTTTCTGCATTACGACTACTGCTCTTCTGTAATTGCTACCCTGCGGACAGCTGAAAGACGTTGCCTCTTTCACAAGGCAGGTTTTAAGGCTTTTCTGCTGATGGGTCTGGCGGTAGGCTGCTGTTTGGAGGGACCTTAGAGCCATTTCAATTGTCTGAATCATTAAAAAGTTAATTTTAAAGCACCACAGTAATTTTATCTGACCCTGTCTTTCTGCCACCCATGTGCATTTACTTTTAACACTCCCAGGAGAAAATGGTTTTTGTGTATCTTCCGGTTCTTCAAGGGTAACAAAAGATCTTTCTGATGCCCTGCAGTTTGAATTGCTGCCTGAATGTGTAAGGATCGTGTAGTCTTCAGCAGCTAATGCAGTTACACCACATCCTTATGGGGACTCTTGGGTCTCCGTGGTTAGCTTATAAAGATACTCAGAATTGTGAGGATGAGATAAAAGCTTTCACCAGTCAAACTTAATAGCAACAAAAATGATTATTAGTGAAACCACCTTTGCAACCTGGAAGACTTAAGCAGACTTTTGTTAGGGAGCCTGCTGCAGTTCCAGATCACTTTGACCCTCTTTCCTAACTGGAGGGGCGGGGAGAGAGTTTTATCGTGGTTAGGCTGGCGGAGTCAAGGTGTGCATGTCGGCTTGGCTGTTCCCAGTGGACCCGAGTATTTTGTCTCTTGCCTAGATGAGATGCTCTGCAGCAGCCTGAGCACTGCCACGCTGCTGTCTGTGTAAGGCTTTTATTGGGATCACCATCTGTATTTTTTTCCTTCAGAAGGAAGAGAGAATCCCGTAACTCTGTAGAGTGCATTTTGTATACAGTTAGCATTTTTCCATGTTAATATAATCTTCTCTTCCTGATAGAATACCTGCTTTATCCAAACCAAAGGAAGATAATTTGATATCAATACCTTTTCCTGTTTATCTTAAGAGAAAGAGTGTAGCTTATTTCAGAGTTTTCGTATGCAAAAGAAACGTAAGGGCCAGCTTGAAAGTGTATGTTGGATCAAAACTTATGAACAGGTGCTAATATTTAAGAATAATACAAGCAATAATTACTCTCTTGGACAACTTGGAAGTACTAGCTGCAAGCATTTTAAAATGTTAATAACCTTCAGCCCACTAGTCCAGACAGTTTCTGAAGGCTGAGGAAGCTGTTAAATAATGAAGTGCGGTCACGTTCACCAGAAGCAGCCTAACAGCTAACAGAGTAGGTACGACTTTGTGTGACGTTTTAACATGCAATAGATGAATATTAACCGCTTTACCAGAACGATGTCTTTCTAAGAGCTCAGTGGTTTTTTAAAAGCCAAGCCCCAAATGAGTAATATAGGAAAGGGAATGAAATAGAAGAGGTCAGAGTACGTGGTGCATGTTTCCAGGTAGCTCCTTTTCCCCCCGCTGTTAACTGTCCCCTCCAGCCACTTGGCACTCGATTCGCGGTTCTTTAGAAAGACATACTGTTTCGTTTACCGTAGCGGCAGAAGAAAGTAACTTTCGGAGGGAGGTTATATGAGGAAAAAGTAACGGACTCGAGTTCATAGCGACTCAGCCTATTTTTCGCTTAAATGCAACTGCATTGAGTTTTAAGATAACCTCTTTAATTTTAGTTTACAGACGCAACTATCTGAATACCTGTTATTGCAAACGAATGTGAAGGGCTCTTTCAGTATGACCAACTTTTAAACTTCTGTCCAGCTTGTTTCTTTTCCACCCGCTATTTGTTGCTTTCATTCCAATCCAGGTAGAAATCTGCTTTAACTGGAATCGGGTATTAGCAGCTCCTTGGTTTAAATGAACTGTATTGCCAAAGCTTTTCATCCAGACTGAAAAGACTATAGCCTCATACGTAAATCACATACAGTACTGTAGCTGTGGGAGTTTCTTGTGTCTGGACTGGGACTCTCAGAAGGAAGAGGAATGCCAGTGATGCTCTCCTGTACAGTGGTACCAGTCTGACTTATGCTCTGATTGGTGTCACATTGGCAAAAATACTTTCTTTTGATCATGTCATATCACCAAATAGTCATTTTGTTCTGAGAAGTGACACAAACTGTACTGGCAAAGCAGCTTTTGCAGACGTCTCCGCTCGTGTCAGCTAGGTTTGACTGCCTTCACAGGCTGTTCTTTTTATAGACCTGTCTGGAGAGAGAGAGGGAGTGTAGGAGGGATAATAACAGCTTTTCATGAAACTTAGTGAAGTGTTTGCAGTCTCCTCAGTGTCTTCCTGTACAAGTATTACTTCACCGATGAATTAAACGACTGTTAAGCTAACTGATCTGCAGGTGTTCCTAAATTTCTGGGTGTCTGTAATGTTGATAGGCGTGTCTCATCTCACTATGCTGCTATTCATAAAAGGTACCAAGAGAAGCTGAAACAGTCCTCTGTCTTCTAATAAATTACAAAAATATGGTGCAACTCATAATGAGTGCTTTTTGGAGAGCTAAAAGGGGGAGAGAAGAATGCTAAGATGAGAAATACTGCTGAATGAAGCCATTAGGCAGGCTGACTTAGAAGTAAGGGTTGGACTACTGATTGTATTTCATTTTTCAGGAAGATGAGCAGGGCCATGGGTTGGCTGGGCCTTTTGTAGTAGTATTTCTGATCTTACTAGTCTGACATGTCTTTCACAAAGAAAGTGCTGCTGTTGTAAAGGGGGGTGGTGGTTAATCCATAGATTCATGATTGTGTTGTTGTCGGGGTGGGTGGGGCATAAATTTTTCCTGTGGGGAGACCAGATATACTTTTAGTAAATTAATAAGATAAACAACCTTTCTGTACTTCTGTGCTTGGCCACAAAGCGGTACTTGTAAGGGGAAAATCAGGAGCTGGTTAACCTTTTTGTCTCTCTTTCATTGACGGTATAGTGTCTGCAAGTACAGGTCTGATACTTCTAAGTTGGTGGTTTGGTTTTTTTTTTTGCTTAAAAAATTAGTTGTGATAATGTGAAATTGAAAGTAACACTGCTAATGTCAATTAAAACAAGTAAGAGCTTCAAATTTTGATGAAGCATCCTTACATGGAAGGATGTTATTTTTTCTTTACATAAAAACATGCAAACCAAAAGAAAACTGAAGGAAGTTATCTGTGCTGTCGTTGGTGGATACACTGCTAGCACTGCTTCAAAACAGATGCAACGTCCAAAACTAATCCATGAGATAAAATTTTTAACTTTCAAGCATGAGGAAAGCAAGTAACACTTCAAGATCTCCATTAACTCATGATTTTTTTCTTTTACAGTAAAGCTTATAGTCTCCCTTATTTCCATACAGAAACATGATCTAGAATGTGACCAAGACTCAACCGTTAGAAATGAAGACTATTCACTCCTTGGTATCTAAGACTGCCAAGCATTTCTGTGGCTTTAAAATGATCTCGCAGTGTTAAGAGCAGGATCCGTGTTTGTGCTTGGGATGCTCTTGTTCTCTCAAAATCTGTATTGTATACGGGGGGTTGAAATAAAAATAATGGCATAAAGTTCATAAATATATAAATACTTTAAAAAAGTTTTCTTTCTTAATTCTTGGTGCCCAGCTGTACTGGAGAGAGAGGTTATAGTTTGGTAATCTGAAGAGAGGTCGGTTCCCATCATAGCTACACAGTAATTTTGGAGACAGTGCCGCTTGTGTAAACTACAGAGACAAAAAATAGACTTCCAGTAGTCGTAAGACTTGCTTGTTTTTCATAGCTGCGTCGTTCTTCATAGGAAGGTTTGCATTTTGTTTAATTAAAGCTTGCCCTCTAAACAGTGGAAAAAGTTACCGTTTTTTTTAACCCGATGATTCTTTTTATATCCTTTGAAAACTAGTATGTCAAATTTGACAGGAAAACTGACAGTGTGTTTTATGTGTTTGCTTGTTTTCCACACCTGAAGTTAAGAAGGAAATTCTTTAAGTAGCCCTAATCTAGATTTACCAGATTTAAAAGTGAATCATTTTAGTGCTTTTGACAGCATGCATTTAACGGCACGTGTTGCGCTTAGCAAAGAGTGAGCAGCAAGTAGATGGAGTGGTCCGTCAGCAGCTGACAAAACTGTATGCTGGATTTAAGCCATAGCTATTAATCAGTTCTGCTATGAACAGGAAAAACATGTATCAAAAGCCTTTAGGGTGTTGGGAGGGGAAATTCCTTCACTCTGCTAAACAGAAAAATATACTTTTAGTCATGCAGGAGCTTCTTAAGTTGTCTGAACTAGTGGAGTTGCTTTTAAACCATGTTTCACTTCAGTGAACTTCGTTTGTTGTAAATGTGCTGATAAAAAGGGTTTTTTTCCTGAAAATGCGACTGAGGCCATCAAGAGTAATTTATTATCTTTGAAACGAAGCTGCAAAGATTTTATCTATTAAATTTTCTTCCTGTGTTTCCTCAGAACAGAGAATGGAGGACATGAACCAAAATTGGTTCTGCTGCTTCTTTCAGACCTTGCAAGTTCACTTTCCATATATTCTTATCCGAAATACTTTTTCTGAATCCCAAGAAGTTAATGCTCTAGTATTTCTAAGTTATAGATTATGCAACACTGAAAATTAATGAGACATCCTTTACTTGCTAACAAAGTGTAAGTTGTGCTGGGTTAAAAGTAGAACGCTAGAAATGGGTACGTTGGTGGAACCCGAAGAAAATGTTTTCTTTCGGATTTATATAAGCTACCCATACTGCTGGACTTGCTCAGATTTAAAGGCAAAACCCCCACAGTGAGTCACAAATATTTTTCTCTCAGGAAACTTTGAATTTCCATTTCAGGAAGTGGAGTAAAAATAATCTTCTGTAAGGAAACCAAAAATTCTCTAGTTTTATATAAACTTCAGTAGTAGTAAGTAGATTGCCTGTATTTTCAAGGCAGAGAATTAATCAAGCGTGAGTCAGTAGTAGTTGTGCAGGTTTCAAAAGATTGTTATTTTTTTAATTGTTCAATGTTTTTATAGATCACTGATGGTAAAATAGTTGCAAAGGTTCGAGATAGATTTAGTTATAGTGATTCTCTGTCATGATTTGCTACTTCAAAATTTTTAGTTAAGGATTTGGAACGGTGGGTAAGGGCTATTAAAAAAAACCAAACCCTAATATGTATCAGTACTTCTCTTTTATACTAGAACCAGTAAGAGCTGGATTTTTCTTATGAAACTAAACTGCGTAGACTGAAAATTAAAGCTGCTCTTGGGTCCTGTAAGGAATGGCTGCCTGTCAGGGGTTAAAATGTCACTTGTATTGAATTGGGATTTTAAAAAAATATCTGGATCTTCTGGTACAGATCAGAACTCCAGAAAAATACCTATTATGCTGGGGTGTGTAGCTGTTGAATCAGTTACGTGAACTTGCACATTTGTTGGAGTGCTACGAGAGGTGGTATTATTTCACATGAGAAAGCTTAACATTTTTCAGATTTTGCAGATAGAATACTGGTGCTTCTGGTTTTGTACCTACAGTTATTCTAAAATGTATCCTCAATATGAAAATAAACCTGATTACAGGTATTTGCATATTTCTGTTAATTTGGAAGAGGACAACGCAGAGTTTCCCAGTTATTGCTACAGTATCTTAAAAGATGTCTATAAAAAAGGACATTTTTGGCGTGTGTTTGTAAAGATAACTAGGGACACTTGACAAGTTAAAGGCCTTTTGTTGTTTTCATTCTGTATTGTCACGGCCTCAGCATTTCTGCTGTTGCATGTATCTTTCTCAATAGCATAAGAGAAAAATGACTTGGCAGCAGTGAAATAAGAAGGAAGATGCCATTCCTCCTATGAGATGAGGTCTTGTTGGGCATCCATAGAGGAAAACTTGCATGTAGGTTCAGACTGAGGGAGGGGAGTGTGGACCAGGTAAGAAGTTGGGACGTGGCATCTTGCAGCCAGTGGAAAAGATAAACCTGCTCCTGAAGAAAGAGGCCTCTATTAGTGAATAATGCTGCTGCTTGCTTTCAAAATGAGCAGGAGTGGTACAAAACTAACTTATTTGACAGTACTGGCTTTCAAGGCCTTCTCAACCTTCTTCGCAGATTCCTTGATTTACTGCAACAGCGACTGGAGGGGAATCTTAACGAAGGAGAATCTTTAATTAGTACCAAAGTGTGCAAGGGGAACGTCGCCGGTATTTTTTGTAGTCCTGAACCTCCTCATGTTTTTAATGTTCTGTTCAGCAATTACGCTGTTGGGGATGCTAACTGATTGACAGCTATGCTTTGCATATTGGACAAGTGAATGACAGAAACAAAACGGCTTTTGTGGCTTTGAAAGAGGCCTGATTTCTGTTGGGTGGAATATGTGCAATTTTATGCTGTTATTTAAAATGCAGGATTTCATTGCATTGAAAGAAGTAATGACAGCTCACTTGTGTAGCAAATAGGAAGGAAGTAAACGCTGTAAAATAAATATGCAGATAGATTCTTGTTTTCTAGGCTTATTAACTTGCTTGGTACTGTCTGGTAACAGCAAAGTTATCAATCCTAGCGATTTCATTGAGATGTGTTTTTTTTGGTGACTCAATTCATAAAGAAGCTAGAGAGTAATGATACTGTGGGAGAAAAATTAGTAAGAGTTTAATATTATACTGTAATTAAATATCAAGTTAACACATGTCTCAATGAAAGACAAAGTACTATTTGCCTGCCAGGTTCAAAGGCTTAGTGCTGTCCTTGCTCATACTGACCTTACGCTGAGGGCCTTTCTTATGGCAACTTCCCTATATTTGGTAGTTTTAGAAGGCTCAGCTGAAATTTCTATAGTATTGAAATATTTTGTTTTATGTCTGTCTGTCTTCAGTCATTCTCCCAGATGCAGGACTTTCTAAGGTGAAGCACCCAAGTAAGCAGAGCTCTTGAAATGCCTGTGTCTCTCCCCGCTGGAAAGACTGTGCTACGTCCTACGAGTGCATTTTGATGTGCGCAATCTTGATGCTTCTTATAAATATGCTCGGAAATATTTTAAACACATTGAAGTCCATAGAACAGACTTCCTTGCAATTTCTCTGTAGCTTCAAGTGGACTAAAAACCTTTGGTGGCCAATTCATTTGAAAGGGTACACAAGGATTTCTTGTAATAAGCATTCTTGAACTCTGTGGTGTGTTTACACCAATCCATTGAACATGATGTTGTTAAGAAAAGGATGCGTATACTGTTTTTATGGGGTAATTAAATGAGACCTAAAAAGATAGCCCTCTTTGTTCCTCACCCTGTGAATTGATTTAGCTTGCAGTCTTGTTATTTTAGTTAGGAGACTTCTGTAATGCTGGAACTTGGTGATGTGAACTATGTGCCTTGCTCAGATGCTTTCCAACAGTAAAATAGTAGTTCTGAGTGTATAAATTGTATAGGTATTGATTGGCATCTGCCATCCATCACCTTAATCTCTGAGCTCTCCTCTTCACAAAAACTTTCTTTTAAGGAGTGTGTTTCCCCGTTCCTTCCATAGTCCATTGTGAATGTTGGGGGCCATGACCAGTAAGGGTTTATAACGAGGTGCTTACAGCTTGCAGCTTGATTTCATGGTCTTGCTTTATACAAAATGTTGTAAAAATAAAGATTTGATTCTCACTGAAAAAGCAAGCGAGATATTTAACCCCCCCAAACAAAATATGTAAGTAATTCCTGCTGTCCACGGGAACTTAGAGTTCATTAAAGGTCATTAGTGAAATGTCTAGCTTCTTGGCTTTCCTTGTCATGAAAATATTTTCATGTCACTGCGATGTGTCTAAAAATAGTGACTATATCACCATATTCTTGTGCAGTTCCAAACAAAAATGCATCCTGCTGATCATGTAAAAAATATCTAGTGGGTACCTACAAGCTGTTTTGTTTTCCTGAAGGGTGGGGTCACTGGTCAGGAAGAGAGGTGTCTGCAGGCAGGAACTCTCAAATTTTTTGGAGACAGAGACCTGTGTTTCAAGAAGGATGAATTCTTTTATTCTGTTCTTTAAGCTTATATGAACCTCTGAGTATCATATAATCCAAATGGAAAGTAATGTAATGCAAGCTGTTTTCTCATAATGTTTTCTACCTGAAAACAAATGGGAATGATGCATGCTGTCCTGGGGCAGAAACCTAACAGTCCAGGAATCTAACATGATTAGACAAAGCACAGCTCATTACAGGAGTGTGGATATTCTAGAAGCTGTAACTTGCTTTAGAGTATGCTTATGCTCAATCTTATACTTAGAGCTTCATTTTTGCTTAGATTGTGAGGGTGAGTTTTTTTTCTTCCCAAAAAACAAACCCAAAATTCCCAGTTTATTATAGTGGGTGTCTTGATTTGGCCCCCCTCTCCCCATTTTATAATTGCCTGATTTCTTGTATGACTTCATTTTATAAGAATCAAAACAGTTAACTTGTTGTATTTGGTAACAGTGGGTCTTACAGAAAGTATCGAAGGGTGAATTGATTTTTCCTGACAAATATGTAATCCAAATAATGGTGTTGTCAAGAGTTGACTATCAAATACACATGAAGATTGAGGAAGACTGGGACGTGAGTGGCGGCAGTGAGCAAAAGATGTAAGTCTGAACCATAGTGTCAGGATAGGCACAGGCTTGCGATGAGGTTTTAAGAGTGGCACTGGAATCTCAAAGTATTGGAAGCTGTTGGTATGTGTTGTAGAGTAGGGAGGAAGGTGAAATCAACACATTTCAGTATATCAAACTGTATCTATTACGGTGTGTGAATTTGACACCCCTGTTGGAACAGCATTCACAGAGAGATACGAATTTCTATGGAGTAAACAAAAAAATGACTGCTGATTCTTATCTCATTTGAATAAGTTGCCATCAAAGATACTCCTGCTGATCTGCAACCCTTCCATCAAGGATTTGTCTAGCTCTTATTCATCAACTTCTAACTATTTTGCTTCTCACCTTCTCATCATGACCCTTTACCTGCTTTGACTTGGTAACTTAACATTTGCTACAACCTGGCTAGTAGCCCTTGTAAGGTGTCCCTAAACTCCTTTTGAGCTCACAATTAAAGGAGGTGAATACAGGAAGGATTAACTTTTGGATTCTTAGCTGTTATGCTTGCATAACTTAGCAGGGGGAAGGAAAGAAGAGGAAAAGATGGTTGTGGTGGCTTGCAAGTGTTTCCTGATCTGGAATTCTGAAAACCCTGGAGAGGAAAGTGGTGGAGAATAGATGTTTATAGAATTAATGAAAAAGGGGAAGGAAGACCAAATGGAATCAGAATATTCAGAAAACATGCTTCTATTGA
This sequence comes from Chionis minor, assembly GCA_013398295.1. Taxonomy (NCBI): domain Eukaryota; kingdom Metazoa; phylum Chordata; class Aves; order Charadriiformes; family Chionidae; genus Chionis; species Chionis minor. The sequence goes on from VZSF01007296.1 coordinate 196,044, forward strand.
GATACCGCACAGAGAAAGTTTCCTGCGGGGGAACATCAGAAACCACCCTGACCCACTTGCTGCTTGGTTGCACGAGGCGGCCAAGGATGTGTTGTGGAGGAACCTGGTGGGCAGGTGCTCGTGGAGGATGTGTCGCTTGATGTGGTGGTAATCTTTTTGGGTGGCTCTTAATGTCTCTGATTCAGTTTTACAGCACAGCTGCTGTGTGGGACCAGCTCCTGTGTGTGACTGTTGCAGTATTTATGAAGTGCAAATGAATAGTATTCATCTTTGTTTGCAGCAAGGCAGGTTAGAGATAATAAATGGTAATTGTTTGGTAATGAGAGAGGTGTCACTTCCCAAATGAGCTTAAGCTACGTTTTTCTTTTAAGCAATTGTAGTCTTTTGTTCGCTACAGCAAATGACAACTTTTACGTACTAGAAAAAGACGGTGTACAGAAATTATCCTAACACTGAAGAAAACTGTTCAAGTATGATCTCATTCAGTTCCCTAAATGGATTTTGTCCTCGCCTAAAGCAGCAGCTGGGAAGTTGGGAAGTGTGATACCACATAATACTGGCCACCCAGAAAGTGCAACGATGCAGGTTCTCCCTGCCTGCACCTCTTGAAGCCTTTGCCTATAGTAGGACTTGTTATTTTCAAACGCACTAAACAAAAACATTTGGGATTTTTCAGATCATAGTGAAACTTGGGGAAAAATGGGATAATATGTTTCTTTTAGAAGTGCAAATTCTAGGTAGTGGGGCTCACCGCTCAATACCTATGCAAAGGATAAATGTTGTGCTCTTAATGTCAATATTTTTAAAGCTGGATTCACTGTGTGCCCTACTTAGTGCTGAAAACCAAGTCTAATACAGGAAATCCTGTTTGGGTGCCACTGTGAGGATGACAAAGGAACACATTTCAGAAACAAACTTACTTGGCAGAACCAGCAGCTGGTTTTGAGCCCTGTTGGCTGACATTGATGGCTCTCACTGTCTGGATTTTTTGTCTTTTGAATGTTGTGGCTACTGTTTTCCTGTTACCTTTCTTGTTTTGGCTTTCTTCTTTTTGCATACCATTTTTAATTGGTACTCCAGAGCACAATTAAGGAATTTTTACATTCCAGATCAGAGACACTTAGGAAATTAGAATAATGTCATCGGACAATTTTCAGCTGGCATTTATCCTCTCTGTACTCGTGCCAGGGTGCAATTGTTGGGTGTGTTAATTGGGGTGTATGAACTAAGCAATGGAGAAGGCTGAAGTTCTGTTGAAATGGTGCTGGAGGATACTGCATGCCTCATATATAGGTCTAAAAAGGACTATGAAGATGGCGTTTGAGGGAACTACCTGAATGATTTGAACTCTGTTAGAGACTTGGATTTTGCAGCTTTTTCCCCAAGCCTTTACTTTTGGAGGGAGAATCGTGGTTAGCAGAAGCCTGTGGTCTAGTATCTCTGAGTACAGGGAGACCACAAGTCAAAGAAATTCATAATCAGAGTAACTAGGAAAATGTTAATTGTCAGTAAGTGCTTGAGGCAGGGAGAAGTTGGGGTCTGAGCAGATTCTTTTGCTTGAAATCATAGATTGAGTAGTGTTCTGTAGTAGTGTATGATCGAAGCTGTAGGTATGCTTCTGGATGTGGTGGTATGCGATCTGCTGCCTGTGGGAGATCAGACTGATGGTTCTGCATTTAAAAGGGATGAGTAGCACACTGCAAATTGTAGCTATTACTCTTTTTCTGGAATGCTTTGAGGTATTTGGCATGACACAGTTGCAGTCCAGTTTTTTGCCATTAAGGTGTTTAAGATGATAGGCAACTGTACTTGGTGTGGGTTAACTAGATGTTGTCTAGTTTAAAGAATCTCATAAACTAGGGAGGTTTCTAGAATTCCCTGGATCAGCTGGTGTCTGGATTTAGCGACTGACTCTAAATTATATTCCTTCTGAATTTCTCTCTTTGGATTGCAGAATTGGTGCTTGTAACAAATCAGAGCTTTTATTAGCAGCTTAGTATTTTAAATATAATTTTATCTATACTAGCGTTTCTAAGTTTGTTATTGTGTGCCTAGTCTTATTTGGAGACGCAGAACTATGAACTTGCAGCTCCATCTCCCCTTTTCCCTTCTTTCAAAGGAATCTGTTTGTAATTCAATGTTGGTATTTTTCAAGCTCTGTAACTGCTGGGAAGCATCAGAACTGAAGAGCTGAGGAGATGCTTAAAATTGCTGTTCTCCTAACTTTGCTTGGTTTTGCCCTTCTCACCTCTTATGAATGAGAGGACTCAATTGAAATCTTAATTTACAGTAAATAATTTAATAGGAAAAAAGGATATTTAAGGAATTAAAGGATAAAATGAGGAAGTAATTTGTCATCTTTAAAGAAAACATTGAGAACTTTCCCGTCTTGTTGATTGTGGTGGCTTTATTGAAGGCTAAACTGTGCTGGAGTTATCAGTGAAGCAACCCTGCTTCCCCTGTTACCTCAGGTGCTGATCAAAAAGGATGCAGCTTAGGATATAAGTTGGTTTTGGTTTAGTTTTGGTTCTAACAGGTGTTGCTAAGTAATGTTTAAACTCTTGTTTATGAACGACTTGGTACTAAGTTTTTCTTCTCTATGTTCAGAAAGCTAATTGTTATGTGGACAGCTTAATTTTTTTTCTCGGTAGTGGCGGCCTTCCCACATACATAGTTTTTTTCCTGGTTCATTCCTCTAATTTTTGTTTTTTCTTAACATAGCTGAATGTCTTCAGTGTGCGTTAAACTAGGAAACCTGAGTTTAATACAACTGTGACCAGTTCTAAGTTCTTCTGAGTCACCTCGAATAAGCCCAGTGCTAGTGGGAGGAGGAGGGAAAGCGGGAGAAACAATAAGATTGTACCACCCAAATTGAGCAATAAGTTATCGCTGCATGCAGTTTCTGAGAAATCCAAATTGTGTTGGTCTCCAGAAGATGGAGCTTTAATTATACCCTCTGAAATGTTACTTGCCTTTATTTATCTTTTCAAAATTCTGGTCAAGCTTTTCTGTCCAGCATTATTCCAACTTCTGAACTAAAAGAACATGCTCTACTTTCACAAATGCGAGTTAAATTTTATATTAAATGTCTTGCATCATTGGTGTCAGTTCAGAGTTGCAGGAAGAGGAGTTGATGAGAAGTGTAAATTTTTTGCTTCTCTTTCAACTGTTTTAATTCAGTAATCAGCGTGGTCTGTGCAACTTTTTGCTGACGGTCAGGTAGGCACAGTTTATTTAAAATGGGCATTTGGAAAGCTTTAATGTCAAGAAGAGATCATTTGCCTGTTTGTAACTTGTGGCTCTCAGAGCGTAGATGAAGGCTGAAAAAGGACTCTCTTGGAGGTACGCAAGAACTACAGTTCTCCTTCAGCTTGTGGAAGAAAATGATCTGTGATTAATCTTGTCACCTTCCTCCTCCTCATTCAGTGCTGAAAGGTAGGAAGGATAATGGGGAAGGATGGGTGCCAGAGCTGAGATGAGTATCAAAGAGAGATCCAAGGGAACTCAATTTACTGGTTTGAGAGTCCTGAAACCAATTACTGTGCCTGGGCTGGTACTAAAGAATGAGGAACTGGGGATACCACGCTCCTTAGTAATACTAACTTCCTTAGTGTCAAATTGACACTTGAAGGTAATCCTGAGTGTCTGTCACTGTCATCTGCGTGTCCTATTTCTTAAGCTGCAAACAAGTAGCTTAGCTTGGGGACAGACAGTGGGCAGGGACTTGGGAAAAGTGGGTGGTATTACCCTTGGTGAGTTATACAAACTTCCTAGCTAATATGTTGAATTATGGTTACTCTTCCTAATAGTAAAGCATGCAACTATAAAAGTTACCCATGAAACTTCCCTCTACGAAGTCGGGCACTGATCTGCCTACTAACAGCAGGAAATGAATGAATTGATTTTTTTTTTTAAAATTAAATAAATTTTTTTCCCCCACAAATTGCAGTTCTAAAGTGGGCTGTTACATTCAGCTTGGAAGGAAAAAAAACCCTGCTAGTATGTAAGTTTTGGTGTTTTTTATGTTGTGAGTTGGGGGGGGGGGGTTAAGCTTCTAAATAACTCACTCCAATATTGTAAATAGTTTAATAAAACTTGGGGAAACATAGAAGTTGAACTCACTGTGCTTCCTACTCTTTGACTTTGTAAAACGCTTGCGCTCTCTGTTCCTTTGTATTTTACGGTAAGTATGACCATCATCTTAAAAGCCAAACATCCTAATTATCAAGGTAATAAATGGTTGAAGTAGCTATAGCCCAATGATACAGAGGCTTTGTACCATCTCCTACAGGTGTTTTCTAATAAAGGGCAGATGGCTGATATGTTACTGACTCCTCAGGGGACAGCAAGTTAGAAGGCTGCTATAGCTTACTGCTTCTAGAAAATAACTTTAACTCCGTGTAATTTCATTCCTTTAAAGGTTTCTCCTTTTTTCTGTCCTTGCTAGAAACTCTAAAAGGTTTATTTAATTTTTATTAAAAGCAAAATTAAGAAAGAATACAGAATTTTGATCTTGCTGTTTTGATTTAAGTTACATGCCTTCAGGAATTTTTTACATGGGTGAGCATGTGTAAATGATAATAGTTTGTATATATAATTTGTAGTCTAAGTATTACCAAATCTAAGCAATCAAAAATCACGTGATGGGCCTCAACTATGAAACTAGCTTATTAATTAAATGAGTGTTTGGTTTTGGGGTGTGGTTTTTTTTTTTTCTTTTTCCCCCCGTAACATAATACACTTGAACCTTGTTCTAGGATTAGGCCTAGACTTGAGCGTGTGTCACCACAGACAGCTGGGTGACTGAATCCACCTTTTACAGTTACAGACTGTTATGTTTCCTAAACTTTTTGTATTCCTTCCTAAATTTACATTGTGGTGGTGCTCATGTTGTTAGGCTAGCTTTTTCTTCTAATAGTCTGTATATTCTATTTAACTTTATTTCTAGAGACCTGCAATTGCTCGTGTCCTCTTTTGTTGTCTTAACACAGCCAGCTTTTGGGGAACCCTTTCTTGCAGGGCAGACTCTGTTCTGTAGCTCTCCTGGTTTTGAATGGATTTGAAGGAAATGACTAGGCAGGGTCTCAAGAGAAAATTGTAGAAAGGCTTAAATAGTTCTGTTCCTGTAGGATTTACTTCTCTCATGGCTACGTTAATGGCCCTCAAAACCGTCATGTTATTAAGTAGTATGCAAGTATTTTTTTTATTAGTTCAGCTACGTTTTTCCATCATGTATGACTGATTTTTTTTTTTTATAACGTGATTAAAATTCATTTGTTTATGTATGCTTTGTTCATCCCCTGACTGCACCCTCCCATTTTGGTACCTTTAGCAGATTTGGTTTTTTTTTTTTTTCGGTGAAAGACATACATTTGGGAAAAAAGCTTAATAATGAAAAGATTTGCTTTAAAATCAGCCCACAAAGGTATTCCAGTAATACCTTTCTATAATACTTCGTTGTATTCCTTTTTGACTAAATCCTCCTTTTTTGTGTTTCTCTGTAAATGTTAAAAGTTTTCTACGTGGCACTGTATTCAATGTGGTGTTCATTAAAACCATCTAAGCTTTCTGGATCCCGTCTAAGAAAGCAAAAAAATAAAATAAATAACCAAATGTAACCAAAATGCGGTTACATTTAAAATGTAAAAAAAAAACATTAAAAACCATAAAAATGTGGTTTTGGTTATGTTGTTGCCTGTGTGTTGTAATGACTTTTTTTTTTATCCGCCACCTTTAAATTTTCTCAAAAACCTATGTTGACAACCCTGGTTTCTTGCATGCCCTGTTTAAAGGAAGCTACTACAGGTGCTCTGTGTGTCTGTGCCCATCACTTGGCAGATACGCTGGAAATCCTAGCAAGGGTGAGCTGTTGTGTTTGAGTATTATGGGATGAAAATGATCCAACCCTCTGATTTAGTGCACCAACCTTTTTTGCCTTTTGCTTGCATTTTGTATATGGTAGTTTGCATTTCCATATCCCCTTTTTTGGTTTTTTTCCCATTAATGATCGCTGTTTTGCCTCTTACATCCAGTGGTATGTTTTACTTTGGCTATTTGTAAAGATACAGTTAATTTTTAAGAATGTATTACCTGATCTCCTATTACACATTTCAGAACAGCCCTGTTTCTTCTTTCTTTGCCTACTAAGGTGCTTGAAGAAGCTTTGGATGTTTAATTTGCCTTGCAAGCTTCAGCTCTGTTTGATTTATGATAATTCTCCTTCCTGTCACTGCAAGTCCTGATGTCAAAGGGTGGCTGCTGTTAGGGAGCAAGTGACATTATTTTGGGAGCAAGTATTGAGAATACTTGCAGGCTACTGCTTACCAAGGAGAGAGAGGAGGTAAGTGCTTGGGAGTGTGATGAGGTAGTAAAGATGGTTAGTTTACAAAAATACCTTTCCAGATTTGTTGTCGTTGTTTTAGGACATTGCTGATAAAGAGGAAAATGAGTTCTTAAACTGCATTGGTAATGTCTGAGCAGCGAAACATCTGCAAATGCACATAAACATGTGCAGCCTGAAAGTAAGGCGAGTCTGCCAAAAGAGGGGAGCAAAAGCAATGTTTCTCATTTTGTTCTTGGTATCCAACAAGCTCGTCTGAGGGATAAATAAATGATCAGACTGCATCTGTGTATGGCTTGGGTGACTGCAGATCAAGTTTTTGAACAAGCTGCATATGATTGTATCAGTGTTTGTTTTTTTTTTTTAAAACTATTATTTTCTAGAACATACTATAGGCAAATTATTGATGCCAGTGTCACATAACAAATGTTGTAGGGTAAGCATTGGTGGTGCCATATAAGGAGAAAAGCATAGACATGTTCATACAAACGTTCATTTTTGTGGAAAATGATTTGTGATACAATTACTCTAGTTCAGCTGGTAGTTGTCCAACTTCCGGGTAGGTAAAGAGCACAACAGTATGTGAGTTTCTTGTTAAAATTGTGGTGATCCTTGAAATTGAGAAAAAAAAAATTCAAACATTTAATGTTGAAAAAAGGTAATTAACCTTATTTCAATTAACAAGGTGACTGTAATGCATCTGTAATTCTCGGGGTTCCAGGCTCAGCACAAAAACTTGAATTAGTCAAGTAGGCAGATGTCCTTTCTATGGAGGATGTTGATTACCTTTTTCCAATTGCCTTTCCCCAAAATGTGCTTCTGCAAGAAAAATAGTAAATATTAAATCTTAACATTTTGCACTTCCAAATCTGTGTTCCAGAAGATGAATGGGAAGAGTAAAATTTGAAGATCTGCAAAAGTCTGCTCAGGTGATAGTGCTTCTCTGCTCAAAAATAAAGAAAAGTTTGTTTTCATAAACAAGGAATGAAAGAAACAATTTTTATTCTTGTTCTGGAATAACAAGTTTTCTTTTTCATCTTAATAGGCAAAATTTTTTGAATATGAAGCTATTGTTAAATGATACCTGTGCAAAAAAAGTACAGAAATTGCAAATGGTTATTCAATCACCACAAATACAGTGAAAGGTTTTAGGTCTAGTAATCATCTCTTTGGTGCACTTTTTCGGCATTCAAATCCCAGATGCAATTACAAAGTAAATTTAAAAGGAAACGTTGGTGCTGTTTGAAAGAATATGAAGTGGTATGTGACCTTTTTGTTCAAAGCAGAATCAATAAAAATAAATAAATCTAAATGGGCTGGTTGTAAATAAACCAGCAAACTTGTATGGCAAGTGCTTGGGGATAGGGAATCGTGCAGAGGAGAGAAAGAGGGAAAGCTGCGACTGCCTTTATTTAGTGGTACTGTGATACCTTTGGGAAATAAAATGTAGTGAGAGCAGTACAGGTCGTGATCTTACCTGATCATATCTTTGCCGTGGCGGAAATGCTCAGATGAGTTGTGCTGCTATAGCTGTTCTTCCAAAGAGTGTGGTTTGCTGGGAAGAAGGGGGTATTTCCTTATGCAGTAAGGAAGGTGCTTCCTTTTACCCTCATGTCTTTGTGTTTGTGCTGCAGCTGGACCTGCTCAAATTCTTCTCTTTGTTTTGAGTGGCTCTTTTTTAAATATGGTGATGCTGTCTGTTGTCAGTAGCTCCTACTTGCAATGCAACCTCAATGCTTATGGTATGTAGTTTTGCCTATTTTATGCAGATATTGGTTGGAGTAGGGGGAAAAAAAAAATTCAAAACTGGAGGAGGGGTTGCTTTGTAGTGGGACACAAGAAATAGCTACATTAAAATCTGTCCAGAAGTCACCTGGCAGCTTTAGATTTGGGCAGCTGGAAATATTTCTTTCTAATGAGAATGTTGTGCGTGGCCTCGTTACAGGGAACAGTCGACAAAAAGGCTTCTAGATATTCAGCTCAGCCATGTTATGTATGGTACCTAATACAGATAATAAATTGAGTGCTGCTACAGCTTATCTGGTATTTGGTTTAAGTAGACCTAGTATACTATTACTGTGCTTCGAGCATATGCTAAAGAAATAATGTGTTTTCCCTTTGGTTGAATACAACTTCTGTCAGCTTGATTTGAAACTAGAAAAATACCTCTTTGTTATTGTGTGGTGTATGATGCCTCATAAACTTTGTAGTGTGCTTTTTTTTCCTATGACACCTTTTTTAATTGATTAAACGTGTTCAATGGGCAATTGGGGGAAAAAAACCAACCCCACATTATTAGACTTAAAAGAATGCAGTTTCGAAACTGAAAAAGGGTTTGAGAACCCTTAGATAATACGTGTTGCATCATGTAAGTGTGTGTAGCGTATCCTCTTAGCAGCGAATAAGTGACTCAGCCTGTTTTCAGATGGGATTTTTTTATTATAGTTCCAGATGTTCGTAGACTTGTGTGATTCAACAAAAAAATTATTTTCAAATGGTTCTGGTAATGGGAACTAGATCATCAGTAGTCTGGCACTGTGTGAATTGGTGCAGCATTTATTTAATTTTTAATCTAGGCTTGTTCCTTAATTTGAACATTTGTCAGGGGGACGAATTTGTATGCAGGCAACACAATTTGCTGTAAACAGTCTCAAATGCCGTTCTTTAATAAAAACATGAAGAATAGTATAAGGCACTTGGTGAATACTGACTTCCACTTTGTTACTCTTGATGGAAGTCACATTCTTCTGCTAGACACAAAGAAAGAGTCACTAATTGATGCTGGAAGCTGGTGGCAGTATTGAGTATAAAAATAGGGTTTTCCTGCTAGCAAGCACAAAAGAGGAAGTTTCCTCCAACATAACACATGTAAACTTTTGAGATTAAAAAGCAAGCCAGAGTTGTGTTCTTGGCTGTTGTTCCTTTATAACAACTCCACTAAATTTTAAGCATATTCTAGTTTCTGTTGGGTTGTGCTTTTACTAAAGTGAGAAATGCTTACAGTTTTCATTCTGACTGCAACTTGTTTCCTCCTTAAGTGCTTTGGACAATTCTTCTCCCTACCCCCATTTTCAGTTGTGGGGTTTTGTTTAATTTTTCCAAGGGCATGCCTACCTTTCAAGTCCATGTTGGTAACCCAAAACTTAACTTTAAATTTGCTACAGTGGTATGAAATTCAGCATAGACAAACCACCAAAGATTGTATATAGCTGGTCAGGAATATCTTTCTCTCTGTTGTCTTTATATACATATATAAAAATATGTATCTAGTTTTAGGCTGTGTAGGACGGGTACAGTCTTTCAGCTCTGGTGTCCCTGAATTTAGAGCCTGTTGGAATGTATTTGCCTGCCTGGAAGACTGTGTTGTAGACGCATCTTGAAAGATGGAACCACTTTCTGCAGGGTGCAGTTTCTCTGTGGTTACCAGTGTTGGGGCTCGAGGCACACCCCCACTCTAGTAGCCTGGTCGGTAGGAGCTGCTGGGGAGAGTGAGCTAGAAGACACCTTGGCACAGGGTCTGTGAGTCTGTGGAGAAGGCAAGCGTTGCTCTTCTCTCAAAGTAGAAGAGTCCTCTGCCACCAGCAGCTCCTGAGGATCATCACATGGAGCAGCCAGATCCCAATGGTGGGCTTAACTACATAGCCAGTGCTGTACTGTTGTCTTAATACACTTTAAGAAAAACTTAAATTAACACTTTTATGAGCTAAAGGTGCTGATGAAATATCTAATTATTTCTAATGTAATTTAACTAATAATAGTGCTAATTTGGATTAATGGCTGGTGTAAGTTAAAGTAGCTGATGTCATCAGGAAGAAAAAATACATCAGAGAGGAAATCTTTGACATAGAACAGCGAAGTTTTAGTATCTGATGAGTTTGGGTAGTGGCTTTCTCCTTTTTCTGCTCTTCAGTTGTGCTACCCTGTCCCTACTACTCATGGCACAGGGATCCATCTTTGTCTCCTTCAGATGCAGTTTCAAAAATTGGTGCTGGAGACACTTGGATTTCCTCCTTGTCCTCTACTTGTGTATCCCTTATCCTTCTGGTCACTCGGGGTGAGCTCGAAGTACTGGGTACCTACAGATTGGTTTGCAGTGTGATGTGTGTTAAACGCTCCTTAAACTCATGCTCCCAATAAAATGTACTTCTGCCTTGGTTGGTAATACAGGCTTTTATGTTATGTTTCTTCCTATGTCCTCCTTGAAAATATGAGGTATGATTAAAAATACAAGTAAATATGTACTGACAGACCTTCCAGCTGCAAAAATCTCAACGAAAGCTCAGCTTTACTTTTTCTTACAGGTGTTTTAAAGTATTCCTGGATGTGCAGAATATGACAGCTCTATAATCTGATAAAAGGAATGCTAAAATAAAAAAAACAAATATTTTCTGTCATTACTGTTCAAGTTGGTCTTATGTCAAGAAGCTAGAGTGTATGGGAGGTGACTTGCATAAACTATTGTATTTTTCTTCTGTTTACCTTCTTGATCCTTTTTTTATTTTTTTTTTTTAAGATAGTGGTCCTCAATTCAAAGAAGGGGGGGAATACACCTTGACCCTTACTTCTAATCTTCTCATGTAACTGACGGACTGCTGAAACAATAGCAGTCACATCTGATACAACATCATCTTATTTATAGATGGAAGCAGCTGCATCCTCTGTCTTTGCATGCAAGAAGCCCTATTGTTTTCAAGTCCCCAGGTTAATGAGACTGTGGGAAAACCAAGGCCTATTATAAAAGCATTATTAAAGATGATTATTTAACATAGAAAGAAAGGGAGGATGTGGCTGGTACGACGTGCTCTTAAACTTGAGTTAGGTGTGGTGTAAGTGTAGAAGGTAGAGGTGCTGACAATTTAAGCTATGGTATAGCCTTGAGTTTACTTGTGGATTCTTGTATCGCACTCAACGTTTGGCTACATTAAAAACATGTATTTCCAAAGGCCTGAAATTTCTGATGCCTAAGGGCTGAACATTAAATAGGTTCAGTATATAGGGAAAAAGTCCCTGACCCACAATAGTGCTTTTCCACCACTGAATCCTTTCTACTCGTAGGCTCCCTGCAGGTGGGTTCATCAGCCTGGGGTGCCCCCGGTTGGGGTGGTTTATCAGCAGATACTCACCGGGTCAGTGGGGCAGGGGATTGCCGAGGGCACAGCAGGGAGTGGGCGGCACTGTCTGCTGGTGCAGTTGTCTTCAGCTAGGAAACGCTCTTCTGGGATCTGCGACCAGCTGGCCGGCCTCTGAAACTGGAGCATGGAATTTGGGAGCTGTAATAGGTTGTTAATCCTTCTGTTGTCATCCTTATTTTTCCCCTCTGTGGGATGCCCTAGATAGAAGGAAGGAATCCCGTCTACGCAGGAGTGTTCTCCCAGTCTTAGGAGAGCATCTTGGACTTCGTTATGTGTCCCTGATGTTCTGTGGATGAGCAGCCACGACCTCTTTCCACGTCCTGTTTCAGGCAGGTGTAGGTTTAAAGACTGTAGCCTGTGACGTGGGGAATACAGCTTAGTCCGGTGTGCTCTTTCCTTGTGTGCTTAGGAGCTGTAAGGTGTTTCCCATCTGGTTCATGCTGTGTGAATAAAAATAATAATAAAAAAATTGCTAAATGGAAAATACTGAATGATAGGAGCATTAAGAGTGAGCATTTTTTTCAGTGCAAACTCAAGTTACAGTAGCACTAGGTTGGCGTAAGATTTCTCATGTGAAATACTCTTTTTATTAAGAACATACCTCTAAAAAATTTGTGCAAGTGGAAGTTCCTGACTAAATAATCAAGTATGTGTTAAGATCAGTTGACATACAGGAACTGCCCTGGGCATCTTCTGTGGCATACCTGTAACTTACAGTGAATGCGGGTTTTGAAAGCTGTCTGGTCCCTGGTGTAAGTGGTAAGATTTGCTGAATGCTTTGGCTAAGCTGACTGAATGTTTGGTTTTTACCAATGTAAGAGAAATAACCAACGCCCAAACCCAACCAAAGACTCCAATAGCCCCTGAAACTTGTAGTTTGAATTGTTTTGTTCCAGGTTCTGGGTTATTGAATTTCATGGTACCATCTTCTGTTGAACTGGGTTTTGGAAGCCTGAGCTGTGATGCTTGCTTGTAGGTGGCCATCAAGTCTGAGCACCTCAGAGCCTTCATTCTGTTTAGCTTGCTCGAGCTGATCAGTGTGTTTGGTGGGGGTTTTCTTGCTTTGTTTTTTTACGATTAGGAAGAAGTTTGTGTTCTAGGTCTGACACTGGTTGTTTTTCCTTTCCTATAAAGTGGTTATAATAGTTTTTGGGAGAGAATCCCATACCTGATTTGTGGAATAGACTGAATAGATAATGTTTTTACAATTAGAGTTGTAGACTTTTTTTCCCTAATTCCAATTCAAATTTCCTTCAGTTTACTGATTTGAAACATTATGATGTCCCAAGACAGGGGATTTTTTTTTTCTTTTTTTGTGGTGGGGGGAGAGCAGGGAGTATGTGAGTCAGGTAAGGATTTTTTTTTTTTTTTTCTGGCATCCATTCTTGAAATTTATATGTAATTAAAAACAAAGACCTTAATTTACTCATCAGTTTGTTACTTGGCTTGTATTGTAGTGTGTTTATAGTTATCTTGATTTAACCCGTCTAGAGAATTTTGTTTTTGAAATGAAACACAAGCAAGGTAATATCTTTTTCCTCTGGAACATATTTTTATTTTTAGAAAAAAACATTATTAGGGAGATGTTTTGCACTGTTTAGCTCTCTTGACCCTTCTTATCTTGTTGAAAATCTAGCTTCAGTAATCTTTTAGTATTAGACTTCTTTGTTGCACAGATTCTTTGGTAAATAGATTAATCTCTGGGTCTTGTGACTGTATTAATCTTGCTCTGCTGCTTGGGTTTGTTGAGGGATTTCTCATAATTAGGACGTCTTTGTGCTTGGTCTCAAAACAGTTACTGTGTTTTCCTGGGTTTCTAATCGTGAAGTAGGAAACAGTGGAGACAACCACATGTATTAGCAGTAAGAGGTTATTTAGTTACTTTTGCTTTCCATGTTGTGTAAAAAGCCTATAAATATTTAAGTAGTTTTTGTAAGATACTGACCTGAAACAGAACCTTCTAACAACATAGTAACTGGGATTTGGTGTTGCTATGTTTGGGAGATGTTAAAAAGAAAAAAAACCAGGCTTCTTTGAAAAGTGCAGGCATTTTATTGTGAACTACTGAGATGCTAAATCAAGTATTTTAATAATGTCAAAATTAGTTCTGCAGTAACACAGTTCATCTTTAATGGTATTCAGGACTTTAGACAATTGCATGGTATCACTTCTTGCCGAAAAATTTGTACTTATCAAAAGGGCTTGTTTGATTTGCCTCCTCATGCCTTTCATTAATATGACATTCTGAATAAAAATGTTGATGCCAGAGCCAGGTACCAAGAGGCAGTGGAATATTTCTTGTGAAGAAATGAAAGCTATTGAATGTATGTTTGTCTATTTCAGCATATTTCTTTGGAAATTAAAGAACTGGAAATTTTACTGTTGCTTCAAACTATTTTAGGATGCTTTTTAGTATGAAGTGAACAGCGAATACAGGAAGCCTTTGTTTGTTTTACACGATGCTACTTGGTCAGGATTTTTTTGTTCTTTGGATAAATTGTCAACCCATAAACCTTTTTCCATATGTGGTGTATGCTGTTTTTAGTAAACCATGCACTCTCCAACAAAACATGCTCCAGGAGTTAATCTGGACACATGTGAGCCATCTCAGTGTTGTGAATGCATTCCAGGCCTCTGAGACTTTCCTTTGCTGGCTTGAGGTCAGAAATAAAACTTATTCTTGGTAATAGTCATATTAAGCACTCAAACAGCAGACTGTTCAAGTGAATGAAATGCCATTAACCAGAAGGGCAATGAGAGCATTTTTTTGTTGCTTTAATTTGCTTAAGAGAATGAGATTACAGCCAGAAAATTGTCTTGTCAGACAGCCAGATATTGACTTCTTGGTCTTCCATTGCCAAATGCTCAAGCTTCTCCAGCTCCCCCCTGCCCGAGCCCTCTGCCAGCTGACCATGTGAGCCAAGAGTGAAAGCTTAGGCTAGTCCTTACCTTGTTTGTTGGTCAAAATGTTACCCATCAGTGATCTAAGCATTATTTTTTACAAGATCTGAGAATTTGGGTAGGCCGTGTTTGCTCACAAACTAACAAAGCTCTGTTTTTCTTGAAGTCGTCTTTTATTTGGAGATGATAGAAAAGTATATTTATGACTTGAGAGCAAGTTAGGGTACTCTGATTTGCTAACATATAACTCACTTTAAGTAACCATACTAAGGGGAACTTTGGTATTAAATATTAACTTTAATTTAGAAAGCCTGGAAAAGCTGAACTTCTGTTTCAGGTCACTTGTGTTGGTATGAAATACTTGACAGGTTTTTTAATTTTTAAAAAGAAGCTATTCTGTGAGCATAAAGAATGTGTGTAAATATTTGTGTTTTCAAGTGTTTGATGTTCCCAACTTGTGCCTTCTGTGTCCTTCCCAGTCCTTTAGCTCGTTGCTTACAGTTTCTTTGCCTTTCTTGATTTCTTCCCTTCCTGTTGTAAATCTTCTATGCTGTCAAATAGGTTTAAAACTAGCTAGTGGGATCATAAGTGACAAAAATTGAGACATGTACAGGTTGTGTACAAAAGCCTTTTTTCTTCAATCAAAAGAGTAAATCTGTTGAAATAAAAGATGAGGTCCTTGATGCACTTGTTTGATACGTATCTTTGAAAAACTAGTCCTTTGTGTCAACCTTAGCTGTTACTGTCTCTGAATTATCTGAATTATCTTTCAACTTTTTCAGATCAGGTTTGCAAGTTTCAATCAGTTCCTGTAAAGCTCTTAGCATAGTACCCAGGTGTTTTTTTTTCTGTCAGGGTATAAAAACAAGCTTAAACCCAAGTTTTCAATGGTGTTAAACCTTTATAATTCCACTCAAATTACTTCCATAAAATGATTATTTTTTTAAGACTTCCTAGGTTTAATTGAATTAAAACCAGAATGATAAGTAACTTCTGAAAAGTCTTTGTGAAATGAAGTCCACTGCAATTCAATTAGTTTATTACTGGGACTTGTGCTTTCTTCTTCAGGTATGTCTCTGGATCAATGTTGAATATAGTATTTGTCCCACTTCCCCTGTCCCTTGGGAGTTTGAAATCACTCACAGCAAAATTAAGACCTGTTGGCCTTACGTAAACTCCCATTGTTACCAAGTGAGACCATACTGATGCCACAAGGTGCTCAGCTATTTGCCAAGGCCTAACAAGGAGGAATACCTAAGGATTTATTATACAACATTGCTGCTCGAAAATTCTTTTCTTCTTCTCACTTAAAATATAAAAATGATTAATGTTCAAAGCACTTAATGTTTTTGAAGAAACTCCAGAAAGCTCTATTACATAGCACAGTACAAAGTTGACCTGTAGGCTTTCTTACAGTAGTCTGAGCGTCGTGCTGTCCTGTCATCTCCCCGCATCCTCACTGCTGTGACCATTCCCCCAAATGCCAAAGGAGCCCCCTGCCCGACATCCACACCATCCGCAAGATATAGTTACGGATACGTTGTTGACCCTGAACTACCTGGGACTTCTCAGCTGGTTCACTGAAGGGCAAATAGTCTTTCCACGTACTTCCGTGGCCAGCTGTGCTCCCGAAGCACTGTGTGTGACTGTAACCGTAACCTAGTAAATAGCTAACCTCTAATAGCCAACCTCTTGCTTCTTGCTCAGCTTGTACCTTCTCTAAGTTCACAGGGCAAGTTAATAATTTCAGAGCACGTGCATTCTTGCAGTCAGTCAGACTTTCAAGTTCAAACTTCTTTGTGTGACGTTGGAAAGAAAAGCTATTCTTGGACGGAAATGGCTCTGTAATTTCAGGTTATTCAGGTAGAAATCTGTGACTTCTTGATATACTAAAATGAAAATGTACTATTTTGATGCGTTAAAAAGAACAACCACCAAACCCACAAAACAAGGCATTTGCTGTTCTTGACTTTTAAATTAATTCATAAGTCTTACAAATTAAAAAAAAAAAGGGGGGGAGAAAAGAAAGAGGCGCAAAGGGGAGTGCGAGTCAATGGCAAAAAATGTGCGGAACTGACCTCTGGATGAGACAACTGTACAGAGCCAGCTACATCATGACTGTAACATTGGAGAATCTCCTCTGCTAAAACTTGCTGTGGAAACTTGAGGAGCAACTGTGGCTGTCTGTCAGCGTGGTCTTTCATCTATACAGTACCCACCCCAGTAGAGCTGGCAAAAGAGCGCACAGTACACGTGCTGTGTCAGTACATAGCTTGCAATCCTAAAGCAGTCTCTGGCAGGTTGCAAAAAGACCTTCCTAATTCTCCAGGGCAGAATTTCAATTTAGCAGGGGGAACCAAGGACACGAGTGAGTGCAGGTTTCCACAAAATGCATGCCTTTTTCAAGGAAAGTTTTGGGCCAGTGTACGTACTAAATGGGAGTGAGCAATTAGAATTTGGCCAAAATGGAGTGAAGGTGTTATGTGAACTGCTGATAGCTTAAATCTGTTGCTTGTGACGGCAATCCACAGGCAAATCTTGCTCTGTTTCTCGTCAGTTTGGTTGTGGAAGAATGACTAGCAAGGAAAAGCAGTGCAGTCCAGTGTTCTGCACTCGAAGGAAGGGAAGGAAGCCATGGGATCCCCTATTTGAGAACAGCCATAAAGTAGGTACAAAATTTTCAAGAAAATTATTGCATTGCTGATTATTTTCATGGACATATCCAGCTGATGTACTTGTTCTAGAGCCCCTGGCTCCTTCCTGTAGCTTGACGAGTGCCAAAAAGCTTTAGTTAAAAGTACAGCTGGAACCTACATAGAACTTTTACCAGATTTTGCAGGATTTGGCTGGCCATAAAAATGTGTGGGGCCTTGGAGCCGCTGCTACATTCATTCAGTCTTTTTCTAGTATCCAAGACTGCCAAGAGAGGTGACAATTTCTTTCCTCCCTCGGCAGTTTTTTAGGGCTGTTTGCCCTGTAGCAGCTGCTTTGAGGTCTCTAATTCATTTTTATGCTGGCCATCAACGATGTGTCTGCCTGTTGTGCCTAAATGCTAGTATTAGTGAAAATAGAGAAGGGAATGTAGCAGAAATGTAATGCACTGATTTCTTTGACTTAAAGATGAGGAAGAAGCAAATGGTAGGCGAATTTGCCAGTCTACAGCAATCGCTAGGTTCACAAAGGAGCAAAAAGCCTCAGATCTTTATGAAAAACTGGAACTGGTGAAATGGGTTAAATTGCTGGGGAAGGCAGGAAGGCAGAGCAGCTAACACAAGTTAGGAACTTCCTTTGGCAGAAGTGCATGGGTCCTGTATGTAGAAACAATGACTTTGTAACTCGAAACGACCGTAGTTGTATCACCCATTGCAGATGAAAAGTTTGCAGTCTACTGTTTCTTGAACTAGACAGTTTGCCTGAGGCTACTTACTAACCATTTGCAGATTAAATAGATCAAATCTGGCAGATGAGCCACCCTTTGATATGTTGGACACTAAAAATAATAATGATCTGTGTTAAATGTAACTGAGGATGTTGTTTTAAAAGGAGAAAGTCTTAGCCCTTACAGGCTTCCCTGTCGGTCGTTATCTGGATTACACGTGCAGTGATGATCTTTCAAAGAGAGGTCAGGTCCCACTGAATGCTTTAGCTGAGACACAGCGCTTTGTGGAGGCAGTAGGCACGCTCCGAGCAAAGCTTGTGACTGTGCCAGGATGGCGTGAGTCACTCCTGAGCTATGTTTCTAGACCTGGGGGCAGTGAGCAGGATGTCGAGACACCTTGGATTTCCACAGAGCCAGTTTCGATGTGGCTCTGTTGCTCCTGAGCCGATTCCCTGTGGATCTGCCTCGTGCACCTCACTCTCCAGGGTTTCTGTGGCTTATTTCACCAGTGGAGCAGTGCTGACTAAACGTGTGGAGACTCTTGTGGGTATTGCCAGGCTCCTGACTTAATGAGCCCTTCCCAGTGAGGCCAGAGAGCAGAGATCAGAAACAGTAATTAGCTCTGTGAGTGCCAGTGGAGGCCAAAGCTAATAACAAGGTTGCCTGGATCTCGGTTCCTCGTGCCGAACACCACAGGCGTGGTGTCCTGGTGCCCTGCCCTCCCAGTCCGCTGCAGCCTGAGAGCCGATTTACCTCAGTCACCATGCCCAGCCTTTGTAGGATTTTTCTGCTTTTAGTCACACTGTCACTAATCATCCCTCTTCGTCTGTGCCCAAAGCTCAGGGGTGCCGCTGAGCTCAGTGCAGCCACAAGTCCCATCCACTGCTCCTGGAATAAGCTTCCTGGCTGCCATCTGGCTCCTGGAGAAGGAGATAGCAGTGCTTCTGCATGGGTCTCCCATTTCTGGTCATCCAGCATCATCGCAGGCCACTGTATCTTCAGGAAATGCTTGCTGCTATTTGAAATCATGTTTGTCATGCCTGTGTTCTTGTGGCAGACTCAGGAAAAGGAGTCGAGTGGAAAGGTGCTTGTCTTTCTCATGTTTTAGGACACACTAGTGTCCTACAAGCAGGTAATTAATGTTGGTCGTATTTCTCAGTACGCTTAGGAATGCTTCAATACTGATGTGGTGCTCGAACCTGTTGAGAGTTGGGTTTCTTAATAGCATTGCAAGGGATTCTGTGGGGCAGGGGTGGGATCTCTCCCATCTCGCACCTATTGTCCATCAGAGTGCTTTGGGGAGGGGTGCCACCTTTCACTGCTGTAGCTGAGCTCTGCTTGGGGTTGCTTCCAGTGTTCAAAGTGAGTCGTCAGACTCGGCTGTAAATTTGGGAGATAAGCAGTAATCTCCAATGAGGAATGTCCCTACTTTTAATGGCCAGTTTTGGAGTTTAAACACGTGATTTTAAGCTGCTGTGAAGGTATGCATTCAGTGTTTAAGAACAAAGTTGCTTGCTTATCAGTTGATAAGCAGTGTCTTGGTTTGCAAAACAACCGGTAAGCTGTTCCATAACAAGACTTGGCTTAAAAGTTTGTAAATAATAATGCTTAAGATCTGGGCCAAAAATACCCTGTTATGAAACCAAGGGTATGCATTTTATTATGCACAAAGAATTCAGTGTTACATCTCTAACCCTTTTTTAACTTACACTAAGCGAAGCGTGTGATATATGGTACCGCTCTGGAAAGACTATGGAGGTTGAAAAACCTGTTTCCCTTTAATATGGGTTGGATTAAGATTCTGAGAAATTGCCTCCTGCAGTCCCGGGGACAGGGTTCTTGTGTGTTGGTGTGTTTGGTTTCTCCATCCCACAACACTTGCTCTTGGTCCTTTGGCAGCTGCTGCACCCACCAACTTGTAAATGTCTGTCTTTGTTGGGGCCGGTGTGGGGGAGAAACTAGTATGACAAATGAACTTCAGTAAATAAATAAAAAAATTCAGTTGTGATGTGACAGCCAAAGATCTCATTAGCAGTTATTAGAAATTAAACTCTGGTAGGCAATTCGTAGACCAGCTGTAGCAGTCACTGCTATTCTCTTGCCTTGTGTTCTTAAATCTATGAAGCTTTACTGTGACGCCCCTTGTCACAAAGAAATAGTGGGTGCTATCTCTGTGTCTTTGCAGCTGTCGGTAAAGTTTTTGAAAAACAAAAAAACAAAAAAACCCAACCAACCCAGAGTCAGGGAATGGAGTAAGCAGTACATCAACTTTATTCACAACTTCCAACCTTTTCAGGATCTCGTGCGTGTGATAGTGAAAATCATGTCCCTATGACCATCTCTGTAACCCTGGGTACAAATCCAGTATTTTAAGGCACAGAATTGGAGATTTGACAAACAATATAGGTGTTAGCTCCTGGTGCTGTCTGGTGTATAGAAGTAGATTTAGATCTGATGGATCCCTTCAGCAGGTGTGATAAGATGAAAGGGATTTCAAAATTCTGAGAAAGAGCCATCTAGAGCTGCTAATGGGGGATGTTAAAGAGAAGGGTGTTTCCAGATTCCCCCAGAGTATGGTTTTAACAGTACAGCCAGAACAGTTTGAATGGCTTGTTTCTTCCAGAAGGGATTTTTTTAGGGGCTGGCAGAGTGTTCCAGTGAAGTTTCACCCTCTGACTTCTCTCATATTCTTTAAGCTTCAGCGCCGTTCCTGATGTTTTTCCCTTGTGGGTGCAGTGCCGGGTAAGCCTGAATCAAGAGAGTCGCATCCTTCCCCGTGAGGGCAGTGATCCGTTACATGCGCTGAAGCTGCTCCCTGTCACTTCGTCTTAGTAGGCAGAGGCAGAGCAGATGGGCTGAACCCAGCTCCCCCTCCTGCCGTGCCACCAAGCCAGGGTGCTCCCACCGGCCCTCGGCACCGGGGCAGCCTCGCGTGGGCTGGCTGTGGGTACGCACCTCACTTCTGCTCCTCGGACTGCCACCATGAATGGGTCAGAGCATTAACCCGAGGCAAAGAGGAGGTGGCTTTGGCAAGGGGTTTGGCTCATGGAGGCGTCAGATGCTCTCCCAGTGCCTGAGAGAAAGTCCAGCCCATTTGGCAGTGGGAAGCTGTCAGTTTGGCTTTTCGGTCTTGTTTTATGGGGGTGCTCAGAGCTGCCCTTGAGAGGGGCCATGCTTCACCACCACCATAACCTTACAGATGCTTGCCCTCTATAGGTATTTCCCATTTAACTGGAAAATTTCTTAAGCGGTTGATGTTCTGCTTCTAAGAGTCCAAAAATCTGCTCGAGTCAGATCAGAGCAGTGTCTCCAGTGAGCTCATCTGAGATATGGTAATTGATTCATCCCTGAGTGATACTGAAAAAACAAAACAAAAGAACCTCAGGTCCCTTTCAGAATCCTACCATTGCTCATAGGAAGGGAAGGGGGAGGGGAAACCCCAGAAGATAAAAATTTAGAGTTGTTAAATCCAGCCTCTGTTTCAGGGAATACCTGAGCTAATAAATAAATTTAGACTTGGACAATATTTTGTGGAAAGTACTTCAGCATTTTTTCTAATGTTCACCTCATTTGCACAGCAGAGTAATCCCAGCTCTGAGAGGATGTGACCACTAGCAGCTTTTGAGCTGAATATTTGGATGAGGATTGATTTGACATGCAAATATGTACTCCAGTGTGATCATTTTCCTGATAGTCTGGGAATAATTTTCATGTGACTTACTATTGATGCTTCAAGTAAGATTAATTTCTGTTGGAAGAAATGCTCTGAAATGTGCTGCTGTAAATTCAGCTGCTCCAAAAAACCCCGCTATCTCTTCTTAAAACATGAAATCAAATTATAAAGCTTTTGATTAAAGTACAAGCTGAACTACGAGAAGTTGTATGAATGTGGGAAAAATTGTATCTGTCTAAATGAATCTTAATGCTTTGTTTAAACACATGAATATAAAATATGTATATTGGCATATAAACCTTTGAAATTAGCTGTGGTATAATATTTTCTCCCCTTTCCTTATACTTTTATTGGATCTGCTTTTTTGATTCACAGATATAAAGAAACTGAGCATCGTGTTTTTTCTTAAATAAAACCCAAACCATCCAAATCAAAAAGGAATGGTGCAGTTCTTCAGCTAATACATGCTGTTGCCTCCGTGGTCGGAAAGGCAAACTTTATTTTTGTTTTCTTTGTTTTGTGTTTTTTGCTTTGGTTGGTTGTAAGCCAGCAAATACGAAATGGTTGTAGGCCAGCCATAGAAAATAAGTCACTGTATTTTCTGTTGATGGTAGTACTACTGAGATATTTCTGTTGGGAGTTCTGGCAGAGTGCAGTTTCCAATGTGTGCTGGTTCTTTTGTTTCTGGATGCGAGTTGTCATGGTAATCAGCCAGGGAGCTGCAGCGCGGAGCTCCTCACCGCCTCAACGCTGGGTGGGTGGTGGCTGTTTGCAACAAGTAACCTCTGGGGAGGGCGACTGGGGTCTCCCCCGGCATCGGGGGGCTTCTAGAAAACCCCAGTTTACAAAGTGGAGGAGGCCCTGAGGCTCTGGGTGATTCTGGATGTGAGCGTGTTGCTGGTTGGGTTGGGATTGAATTGTTCTTGGGAACTGCTTTTTCTCCACCAGCGTGTGAGGTTTGTGTTTCTGAGCTGGTTTTGGTTTGTGGTTTTGGTGTGTGTGTGTTGTATGGTGGTTGTGTTTTGTTTTTTTTTTTCTCTTCTCTCTGGGCAAGGGAGAAATGCAGCAAGCAGAGGGTGGGTGGAGCGTGATGGTGTCCAGCACTCGGGATGGTGCTGAAACCCCCCTGGTCATTCCTTGTGGGGCTTCTCCCATCCCAGTGGCGCAAGGAGAACAATTTCAAGGTCTTGTTTTAACGAGGTAAAATGCTGGTATTCTGAAGAAGTTAGATGAAACATGAGCTGCTGGGACTGTTAGCTTCAGATGCAGAGATATGATCGCCGGTGATTGTGCGGAGGTGGCTTACTGGCTTACCCCTTCATCAGCCAAGCAACTGCTGCCTTAGCCTGCTACTAAATTCACAAGCTTGTTTGCAATGGAAAGATTAAAATGTTCACATGAGCAGTTATTGCAGATCAGTTGACAGATGACAGCTCTTGAATGTCACTGTGACTTATTTGCTCATGATTTGGAATACCTGCCCCATTTAACAAATCTGGTATGGCTATGAAGGCCAGTATACTACAAAGCGTACATCGTTGGGGTTTTTTAAATGATCACAACCTTCTTAATGATGCATTTGAAGGAGGAGTACTGTGTAGCTGTTGCTACCACTTGACTATGATGTTGAAGTATTCTGATCTAGGCTTTATAGAAATTAAGTATTTTAGTAGATGGATTGCTCTTGCCCACTATGAGGAAAATTGTATCCAAAGTATCTGAGAATTGTCATATCTTAATCTTGCTCTTTCAGCTCTTGGGGGATCCTGTAAGCACAGCTAACTGCTAACCCTATTTTTAGTAGGCAACCCTACCATATAATGTGGTATTTTTATTTCTGGCCACTCTGGTCGCTCTTCCTGATGTCATTCTCTAGGTTGAGGTCCTCTAAAATGCTTCTGTCATTGCAACCAGGTGCCAACTAGGAGTTACTTTTTGGCTGTTTAATCCAGGGTGCTTGTGTATCCCTTGGTTTTCCATTTGCTTCTTTGTTCCTGATTTTTTTTTTTTAAACAGCTGTTGTTATTTAAAAGTTGCCAATCATTACAGTCCTCTGTATTTGAATAAACATAAAACTCATCTCTGCTACAGGTAGTTGTTTAAAAGTAAGTCCCACTATATTTAGTAGCTGATACATTTGTTAGCACGAAACTGACTTTTCATTTATTAAGATATTGAGTCTTATTCCATATAGCTAATGGAAAACATGGGACCAATAACAGACTGTCTCAAAACAATTTGAGACTCTCCTTGGCATTATCAAAAAAAAAAAAAAAGGAAAGGATAAACCCTTAGGCACTGACATAACTCTGCAACAAAGGATGTGAATGTTTGTGCAATGAATGTGAAAATGGGTAGAAGAGATTTAATATAAGCTTCCAACTGTTGGCTATAAATATTGAAAAGGTGAGAAAAAGAAATTATATATATATTTTTAATTGTGAAGAACTTAAGTGCCTTTCATAATTATGGACTCTGCAGTCAGTAGGAGAGATCTTTTGTATGAAACCATTTTGTTTGCAATTGGACATGCGACCAACGTTTGGATTTTTGACTACAGAACATAGGCTTTTGTGTTAAGCATTTAATTGTCTGACTTCTGAGAGTCTGGAAAGCAGAAAAGAAATGCATACTGCTACCCTGTAATTTCCTACGCTCATTAGTTTGTTCACTGACTTCTATGAGATGGCAGGCTTTAATTTCCCATCTACCCTTTCCGCGTTTATCCCCATCTTATAGGATGATTATAATAATGAATGTCTTAATTTCTTTACTTTATTCTGCTAAAAGCTCTATGACCAGCAGGATATGTTGAATCAATTGTACTAATCTTGTGCCGATGTTAAAAGTCTGCTAGTGTGGGTGGGTCATTGAACCTTCCAACTCGTTTTTATACGTTTGAGCACGTTCTGCTGGCAGGATTGAAAACCAAAACTTGTTTATGTTATATTATGATATATAAAACTGTCATGCATGACATGGAAGGTAGAGGTTTTTAACCCACTTCTCATTAGGGGAAAAAAAACACCTAAAATGCAAAAATAAACATGTAATGAATTGGTTTTTGGGGGCAGCTCTTTTAAAAAGAAAATAATTCACAAACCAAACAAAACGTATTTAAAAGACAGGAAGGTTAATTTAAGTATCGCATTGAAACATCTTGTTTTTCCACAACTATTTTACTGTGATCCTATGGTGTTTCTCCAGCCTCTGACTTTCAGAGGCGGTAAGGCAGCTGGAGGCTTTGGATAAGCATATTTTTATTCTCTACTGGGACAACTCCCAGTTAAGACAAACCAGGAAAATGGGATTTCTCCTTTTTCTTTATGAGGTTTTGGAGTTGTTCCTGATTAGCTTCATGTGCGGGTACTTCAGTTCCGCATTAAAATTGCATGTTCCTCCTGTTTCTAATCCAGTTTAAAAATTCCACCCATAACCCAGAACAAATGTCCCCACCCTCCCCACAGTGGAGCTAAAAATAAAGATTTTGTGTGTGTCAACAAGTCTTAACAAGATCAATACAATTTCCATATTTCTTTCCCACTGTTGAGCTGAAACAGAGAACGAGAGGACTTGGGTTGGCTTGATGGCTTTGTGAACTGCCCTTCTGATGGAGGCCAGTTCCCAAGCTTAGTCATGCCTGGTTGCTGTGGAGTCGTGTTTTGTCATAAATCTCCTGAGGCAGATTCATACAGGTTTAAGATGGTAAAAATTTTCAGAATTTCAGTGCCTACTAACACATTTGGCTGAAGTTTTAGGTAATTTATTTGACTCTACCAGACCTTTAAATTCAAAAGTTGCTATTTAATCCCAGTCACTTGTTTCAAGTATGTTTATAGTAAGCAGATACTTGCTTTTAGAAACTCCTAGGTTTCAAATTGTCTCATCATTGTCTTGAACAGCTGCGATTTTGAGGTAAGCCAAACGATTGTCTGGGGCAGGGAGTTTATGGAAAAGTAGACTAGGCTGGTGGGTGGCAAACTGGGGACAGCAAAGCTACTCTGATCAATCATCTTCCTACCCATGCACCTGGCTTTGCTCCGCACCTGTCTCCAGTACTACTTGTTCTTGCTTCCCACCCCTGCACTTTTTACATTTTTGCTGTGCCAAGCAAAATAAAAGGGAAGAAATGGTAATGGCAATGTAGCGTGATGGATGGAGTTTATCAGAGGAACTCTGTTGAGCTGAGTCCCCTTGAATCGGTGTTGTGAATGTTGAGTTTCCAGGCTTGCAGCTTGTCTGGGAGCTGATGGTGCTGCTCCTTGGGAAGGGGAAGCCTGTGTTGGGCTGGATGGTGGCTGTGGATAGGTCTGGCTTGCTCTTGAAGGGAAGAAGGGAGTTCCACGGGAGCAGACAAGGGGAAATGGGGTCTGAAACTGTGCTAAATGTGGGTGGTGAATAGGATAGGAACTTCTTCAGCCCTGCTGTGAAATCACTGGAAAGGATAGTGTCGCCTGATTCTGCAGGTTTTCTGTTTGAGGAATCAGACTTCAGTATTAAAAATGTAAAGTTTGCCTAAAGGAAATGCTCGTTGATTGTTATGCAAAACTGATGGAGGAAGCTTTGCACCCTAGACCGTGCTTAGAAATTGAATGTCTTGAGAATTAGCACTTTTATTCTGTGTTCAGGAATGAATTTTTATTAGTCTTTGGCTTACAATTTTTGTATACTTCAAAATGGGCTGATAGTTGGAAATAGTTGTTTCAGGTAAATTTAAAAAAGTAAACTACATAATGTATATTCATCCTTAAAACATAAGCCATGGGATTTCATTCACAAAGGTACCAATTTGGGCCATTTGACGCATGTAAGTTGACTTAAATATTTCATTTATACCTATGTATCTGCCAATTCAGCATTTACTCAATAAATTGTTTCATATAACTTTGGCTTTACTTTGTTGGTTTTTTAAGCCATGGATCTCTATGTACACTAGTAAGAATGGCTTGGAGAAAAATTCTGTGGTAGCTTACAGTCAAGTTAAAAAGAATAATTTATCTTAAATTGTAGTGTAATATGTTGGACTCTGGCAGGCTTCCCGTGTGGCTCCCCTTCCCTTCCCCCCGAATATGAAGGTCCTGATGTAAGAAAAAGAATGTCAGAAATTTGTAGTACATGACAAATACTTCATTTTAATCTCTCCAAGAAATTAGCCTTGGTATGGCTCACCGATAAGTGCACACATACCTGGGCGTGCTCCTGCACAGCAGCTGTTGAGTGTGTTCAGGGTTTTTTCCACTGCTGGGAAGCTGGAGGTGAAGATGAATACTTCGTCTTCACGTGTGCGTGGCAGGGATTTTGGTATCAGTAATACTGGATTATTTTTTTTGTTGTTGTTTTGTCACATTGTAAGTTGGTTTTTGTGGTTTTGCTGCTGTCTTTTGGCAGTTTAATATTTGCAAGATGTGAGGTCACCCTTAGGGTAAGGTCTTGCTTTGGAGATGGGTTTGGCTGCGATAGCTGATGTAGCTTTTCCCCCCGTGCCTGCCCTGCCTTGTCTTTCCTTCAGAGGTTCTTGCCTCGGAAGGCAGTAACCCGAATCATCTCCTGAGCTGCTGCTGGCGCGAGGCTGGCAGGTTAGCGTGAACCAGATGGGTACAAACCTACTCGGGAGCAGGCACGTCTCTTCTGCGGACACGGAAATTTCTGTTTAAGCCAGATGGGATTGATGTTGCTGCAGTCCGGTCTGTTTCTTTTGGCGATGCTGGCTGGCGCTGCTTTGGCCACGGTGAGCCGGTACAGGCAGCCAGGCAGGCAGGTGCTAAATGAACGCTAGCAGGGAAAAAAATAAAATATAAGTGCCTGGTATAGCTACCTGAATGGCTGAGTCAAATGACTTCAGGTGCTGGATGTGATAAGAAAAGGGAAAAAGACAGGATCCTGTAACTACAAGGAAAGAGAGGCAGGACTTCAGCAACGTGGGTTTGGATCGTGGCTCCATTGCTCACTAGAAAGAAAAACTTGGAAAGCTGCTCTTGTTAGTATAGCACAGTTGTGGTGTTTTTTTTTTTTGGGGGGGGGAAGCATTAAAATACTCGAAGAGAAAAGGGAGGTTCTACTTCGAGCTAAAATAACTCTTTAGTCAGCCATGTGAAAGTGACAGATGCCTCCTTTCCTGCCAGCGGGTTCTTGGTCTGTTGAAACCCACCGAAGACTCTGAGGTCCCACCTTCTCCCCGCCGCGACCGTGACACCGGGGGTCTCGTGGGTCTCACACTGCCGAGAGAGAGGCCTGACATTTGGTCCCCGCTGGCGGGTGCTGGTCCCGGGGCCAGGGAGGTGGCAGGAACGCAGCGGGGAGGGGACCGGGTGGGACCTCCCGTTTTCACAACAGCGAAACCTGGGCTTGGGGTGAGCTCTGGGGCTGCGGAGCGATGGGGGAGCGGGTGCACCCACCCGCTGCCCCCCTCCCCTCCCAGCTGCCTGTACTGGGGGCCGGCTCAATGTGAGCTGAAGATGGGTTATTTCAACAAAGATCGGCCTTTCAAAACCTGTTTGTGGTACGCTCAGCAGGCAGATCTTTTTCAGCCTAAGGTGAATATCAGGTGCCTTTGAAAAGGTCTTTTTTTTTCTCCCCATCCTCCAAGAAAGCAAATTAAGGAATTAGCTTGTATTTTATTTCTACCCTTTGAGTTAAAATAAACCAAGCTATTATAAGATGAAAGCTTCTCTCCGCTTGTTTGCCTCTTCACAGAAATGAGTGAATTTCTCACTAAGAGAGCAATGAATTTCTCAGGTCAGCATTTTGCTTTGTAACTGTGGCAAGGATGAATAGCTGAGTTGGGCCTGTAGGTTCACATCTTAATGCAACAGGACTGAAACCAGTGTAAGTCTAGGATTTTTAGAGAGGTTTAACTTTTGCAGTCCAAGGTAGTGAATTCTCTTGTATCTGTCACTTTACCAAAGTAGAAGTTTCTTCACTAAGCTAGTATGAATTTGGGGCCAATGTTCTGGTTTGGGTTTGCCTGCTTTGTGTAACTGGCATTGCCAAATAAGTTTGGAGCACAAACGAAATGGATAGAAATGTCTAGGCATAAACATTTCTATGCAGATTTTTGTTGGAATGGAGAGCAGAGGTAAGGTTGTAGGCTGGTGTGTTTCTATAGATCTAGTTGAAGTTGAGCGCTGTTAAACTTGAGTCTCCCTGTTTTCTTTCGAAGTACAGTCAGAACTGAGCCAGCTGACGCCGCGGAAACAATCAAATGAAGAAATAACACTGAATCAAACAAATTTTGGGCTGCTCCACACAGAGCAACACAAGCATACAACTTTGGCTGCAGTACAAATTTTAAGTGTAGATTAGATTTCAGTCTTCTAGCCTGCATTTAAATAAAAACATGCTTTAAAAACTATGCTAATTTGTGCTTTGCATTTAATTTTTGGTTTTGGACTTTCCAATGAGATGTTTTTTCAAGCTGTTGCCACAATATTTGCATAGAACTTGATTCTTGTAGCAAGAACAGTTGAGTTGCTTTTGCAATTCTTTTTTATTCCAGTTTTGCTGGCTGGGTAAGACTAGAAAGCAGAACGACAGTGGTTCCTCCATGCTTTTGTATAAATAGTCCTTCCTGTAGCAGAATAATTAACCAGTTGTAGCAGTGATGATTAGCTTTTCTCTTCTTGACTTTTATAAACTGTTACAAAGTTATATTTTTAAAAATGAAGGGCGAAACTGTGAAGAATTTCTCTGAAGTTTTGATGGCTCAGTCTGCCACCTTGTGGTAATTTCAGTATATGTATTGTAAAAACAACAACCAAAAAAAGCTTCAGATTGCTGCTGTCACCTGCATGCTTTTATATATTCTGTGGACTAGAGGCAGCTTTCAGGGACGCTGCGAGCTGGCAGAAATGTTTGTGTAAGTCACAGTGGGGTTGAGTTTAGGTGCTGCTTTAAAGTTTTTCTCAACTACCTGGCATAAATCACATAGGCAGGCGATGTCCTTCTTGAAAGACATTTTCTCCTGAGAATTTTAAAATTTTAGCTTTTTGGCAAGTGTCTCGGATATCAAAATTAAAAACTTTCATAGCTTACATGCCCCAGTTTATGTATGTGTGTTATTTTTGTGAAATGGCTTTTACTAAACCATCGTTTCAAGCATTTGGAATCTGTTTAGGATTTTACCACACTTGGCACAAATATTTCTGAAGGACTCTTGCATTCCCGTAATTCACTTTTAATTAAAAGTTGAAACAGCTATTTATGTTCGGTAATGAGTACGTTTGCTAAGTAAGCAAAGCATAGTTTTTCCCAAGATAAAATGGAAAAGTGACATGACCTAATGATGATAACTTGCTATTCTGATTGTTTTTTAAAATTATTTTCCAAATTGCTTTCCTACACTTTAATGCTGCAGACTGACTGGAAGTGTGCAGTGCCTACTGACAATATATGAAAATATATTCAGCTCTTTTGACTGCTGTAGTTTTCTGTACCCTGCACTGGAGAATTCAATGGAAAGGAATGATGCTGGTTGTTATTTAAATTTCAGTGCCAAGCTTTTGCTGCTAGAGGGAGCTGTGTCCTGTTAGACACCCTCTGGAAAGGTACAGCGTAAAGAGCCAGCTGCAGCACACTTTTTGGAAACAGTTCTCTGATTTAATGCTAGTACACATCAGCTGCAATGTTACAATGACTGTTTGCTTTGATAGGACCCCACTGCCCGGAGCACCGGTCTGTTTTTTTGATGCTTTTTTTTGGCAAATCAAAAGAAACACCTTAGTTCTCTTTGTGATGGGATGCCTTCAACTTTATCTTGCCTGTGTTCTTGCAGCTAGCAGCCATGATGGAAGCACAAGTGAAGATTTGTTTAGGTGTTTTTTTACCATTTTTTGTTTCCACTCCCCCTTTTTTTTAGGTCTCCAGGTGCAGATTTGAGAGGCAGGGAGCTGCACCATCCACTGTTCCTGGTGCGGGTACCATTGGGATGTTGTATTTGTAAATATTGGACAAGTATGCTTTTATTTTGATAAGGGAATATTTATTTTTAGAAGTGTTCCCTAAACTTACCTAGTCTGTTGCTTGTGAAGCTGGTCAGAGTGACTCCCATCAGAGATTAAACACATTACCCCTGTTTTGAGTCACTTCAGCTGCGTATCTCCATGAGCATAACCTGTGTTCCTTACTGCTTTGTGCATCTGAGGGGTTGGTCACTGGGTTTGGGTCACCCAGCAGTTTAGGAAACCAAACGTCCTTTTTACCTTTTACCATCCCTTTTACCACACACTGCCACTTTCAGGTCTGTGGATCCCTGTAAGCCAGCACCCTTAATGGTTCTTTATTTGTCTGTGAATCCTTCGCTGCATGTAAAATCTCTGCCATGTGAGAGAAGCCTCAGTGCAAGCTGGCAGCAGAGGGTTATTCTCCTTCTGTTCCGTGTCTGCTTGTTGCTAGACAGGCTTGCTGAAAATGAATTACAGTAGCACCTTCTGGCCAGGCTCTTTTCCATGTAATCTACTGCTATGAGCATCTGATCCTCAGCAGTCCACTCCCAGATTCCCACGGCGGCCGGTGGCTTTTGTGCCACAGAGTCCGGCGTGTCCAGATGAGTGGGGGACTGTTGGGCTTGTGTCTTACCCTGCCGCCGGCACAGGGCTCCTGGGAGCCTCTGCTCACCCCCAGCCTGTCTGGCAAGTGAGCATGTCACTGACTGCGGCAGACATGTCTTTTCGCACGCTTGTATTAGTATATTAAAAAAAAAAAGCTAAAAAGGGAAGCAACTACTGTATTTTCTCTTCAAAGCCTTCTATGTGCAAGGTCCCTCCATCCCAAACCGTACATAATTACCTTTGTCCTGGATGTGTCCTCTGCTCCTCACAGGAGGACCAAAGCCTCTAGAGGGCAAGGGAACAAAAGGACCAGAGTAGAAGTGAAGTTGCAGCATTTTGACTTGTGCATTTATTCCACTTTTTCAAACTGAATGTTTGCTTTTTCCAATGTGAGAAAGACACTATTTCCGATCCTGAATGAAAGCCATCTATTTGGTCTATTTACTATGTATAACTTCCAGTATCTATTCTGATCTGTACCATGGTTTAAACAAGTACAGTGACATTTCTACACTTAAAGTGTTTAACTATATTTTATTTTTCTTACTTAAATTCAAGTTCTCTGTACAACTTCAGTCCTAACATCTTTGCCCAAATTCCACATCTAGCATTCTTTCATTGTCTTGAAAATGGAAGTATTTCTGTACTTCATGGTCAATTTTAAATACACGCATATTTCCCAGTGACCAAATATTTAATAAATTTATAGCTTTGATATATTCCATTACTTGAAAACATCTTCTTACAGTAAGTTGAGACTGGTATTGGTGTTAATTTGTTCTGAACTTTGTCGGCCTCAGCTAGTGGTTGTGAGCCACTGCTCTGGTTTTCAATTTATTATAGATAATGTGTTGTCTCTTAACTAGCACATTTAAAAAAAAACAAAAGCATGGTGAAACAGCATCAAATCCATGAACCAAAGTTAAATCACCCTAGAAGTTGTAGGCTGCACTGAAGTTTTCTCTTACATTATGTCGTGATTTTAATTATAATGTTAGCAAAGCTTCTAGACTGACATTAGTGTTTCTGTAGTTGCATCTTAGGAAGTTTTAGTGTTGGATGTTGTTTATGTGTCTTTATTATCGTTGTTTTATGAGCTGGGTATTGGAGAGGCATGATGGTTCAATGTAACACTTTGCCATGTAACTAGGATTGTATTTATGATTTTTTAAAATTATCTAGTGACAATAATTTTCTGTTCATGCCAAGTTTTTTTCTCATTTAAGCTTGTGGTTTACCTTCCATTTGAAAAGGATGTAATCTTATAAATATTTATGTACAATGGGACATTTTGTTAGGCTGTTTTGTACTTTTTTTCTTTTCCCCTGAACACAAAAAGACCAATTTCCACGAGCTTGCTTTATGAAATAAATGAAGGGTTTGGGGTACATTGGCACTGGGAAACAGGACAGTGATAGTTGCAAAGTAGCTCAGTAGAATTCTTGACCAGGCTTGTTTCCTGGGCGTGAGTAATGACAGCAAAAGCAGAAAAGTTTCTGTGTTTGTATTTTCTGATGTGGATGTACCATCATTCTTCCCCATGTCAGGTTTAAACCTATCATGAGAGGTATTCCTGCAGCTTGCCTTTAACCTTTTGTAAATGTGTTGTTTCAAATATCCCCACTGCCCCTATTAGGGGAGCTCTGGATGCTTTGCAAAGCCAGTATTTTAACAGCTTGTACCAAATTGAGAACCCTAACAATGTTTTCCTTATGTTTTTAGGATTTGGAGATTGTGTATTCCTATTTACATGGAATGGAAGCCTTGTCTAATCTGAGGGAGCATCAGCTAAGGTATGATACTTTTTTAGTAAAACACATATATGTTAATGCATTAACAAAGCAAAGGAACAGTTAGTTTGATAACTATACACTACTCTTGTGTACCCTAGCTCAAACTGAAAAGCCAGCTATAACTGTATCTGTTTCTTCCTTTCTTTATTGTCCTAACACTTTCTCCTCCTATGTGTGCACATGCGTATCCCTATTTGTTCCTTCTGATTTCTATTACAGATGTGTTTGTTTTCTTTTCAAACTTTTGGATTAGAAGTAAATGCTTTACGTACGGAGAACAAGTTTGAGTCCTGAATGATAGTCCATATATAGTCCAAATCATTAATGTAATATAATAATCATGAGAGCAGAGTCTCTTATTCAGCTTCTATTTCAGGTTGTGCTTGCTTTCATGGGGAAGTTTTAGACAAATTATGTACTGCAAATGATACTTAGTAAAAAATTACTAATAAATGTCATCTGTATATTTTTTTTAATTAAAATGCTTTGTGAAGCAAATAAATTCAAATAAAAACTTCCAGATGAACTTCCTATTTTTTATGAAGACTTGTGTTTGATTTTTAAGTAATTGTTTCACTTGTCTTCACACAAACATCTTAGAGTAGAGGTTTCTAAGGGTGTTGGACATTGGAGTGAGGCTGGCAGGTACGGAAGGAGGCCAGCGTATCCTCTGTATACTCTATAGGGAGAGAGGGTGGATTACTCCCCCTGCCAACATTTGCCACATCTGAAGATGCTGAAGCAACTACTTTGCCTTGATTAATGCTGGTTTAGTTTCTGATTTCTGGCCTCTTGCTTCGTCGTTCTGTTAGAGTTCACATCCCCAAACCAATATTCTGTAATTTGGAGAAAATAAAAGGTGGGGTTTCCTTTCTCCCGGAGTGCTCAAGACACATTCCACAACGTGAATCTTGACTTTAAAGGAGTCTGTAATTACTTCTGCTTTGGAAGGAGGCCACGATCACACTTAGTTAAAGTATTTTGTGTTATGCTGTTATATGCGAGACTTTTAGCACATCGAGTTTTGCATAGCTGGCATTGAACTGATGTTAACTTATTTACAAAGATCAAAGTGTGCACATATGGTTGCGTGGTATGTTGATGTGTGCTTCTTGGCTTCCTGTGCAGTATGAGGTTCTTGCTGAGGAATGTGTGGAACTCGCTCTCCCAGCACAGTGAATTCCTAGAAGAGAGCTTCTGTTTACAGTACCATACATGGAAAAGGCTGGGCTCCTGGCAGATGTGGGACAGAAAGCTTTTATAATATCCTTTAGGATCTAACATTTCTTGTGGCAGTGGGATGCCACAAAAACTTCTGAAATGCATTAAAAACTCGCGTATTAAATGTAGCCTCTAGTAGCGAATAACTTACCGTATGACTTGCTGATGATCTCATCTTGAATTTATTACATTTGTTTAGGAAGCAGACAAAGATCACGTTCGAGCAAAAATTAGACACCAGTATTGACCAGAACTAATTCAATTTTTCAAATATTTGAGGAAGCAATCTAGCTTGTACTACTTGGTCACTGTAATTTCTAACTGTTCCAGTTTAACACAGGAATTGAAACACTTGGCTACATTCTGTAAAAGGCATTTTCTCCCCTATTACTGTCCTAATAACAGGACCAAAATGCTGTAAAACTCAGACAGTGCCAGTGGTGAACTTGTGTGACTTTATCAAGAATGTACTTCCTTTGCTCTGAATTCAGAGGGGAACAAAACTTGCTTGTTAAAGTGATTCTGTTTCCTCTAACTCCTGCTTTCAGATGGCCCATTGCCCAGCATCGTTTCCGACCAGTAGGGCACAGACTCCTTGAGCAGTATTTTAATTTTTAAATCTGACTGCTAGCAATGACTTTTCTTCCAGAATCTTCTCACCAGTAACCTTGTGTTCGCTTTCGCCTTCCCTCTCAAAACAGAGGATTAGAGGGATAAGATGAGGACCCAGGAGGTAGAAGCAGACAGTAGCTTTTCTGTGTCTGTACAGGATTTTGGCAAGACCCAAGTTTATGGTGGGGACCAGTGGCTGAAAAAGAGAAGGTTCTGTGGGTCAAAATGTTTGTGGTGTGTTTTTTTTGTTTGTTTGTTTTGTTTGTTTTTTTTTTTTGCTGTGCCAGGAAGCAAGAAGATTTTTCATTAGCTGAAATTGATATACGATACTTAATTATACACAATGCAGACATTGCCTGTAAAAAAAGTTCTCAAAGATGGTTCAAAGAGTAGATCTAAATTACCAGGTTGAGGGAAAGGCTGTGGTAGTAAAACTTGATTTTATTTTTTTTTTTTAAGCAAACAGAATTAAGATCTCAATTTTCTATTAACAATTTATGAATAATCAGGGTACCACTATAAAAGTGCCAGTTCTGGACAGGAGAAGCATTCTTAGTGGGCTGAACTACTACGTAAAATCCTGAGAGAGATGCATGCTAAGATAACTTTTGTAGCAGCCTGTTGGCTATCAAAGTGAGAGATTTAGGAAATTTTGGGAAATGGCAAAAAGAAGCCTTTTAAATGTCACATCAAACCCAGACCAGCTCTTCCAGGCTTCAGATCAACTTCTTTGAGACTTTTTGCCTGAGCAGGAATTCTTGAACACTTTTGTCCATTTAGGATATCATTGTGGGCAGCTGGTCATTGGTGTGCTGAAGTTCTGATGATTGATCATACAAGGAATGAGAATTTCTTTCCCAAATTCAAATATAGTTCTTCATTTTAATGTTCACATGAGCCTCTTAGGCAAATCTCTGTCTGACTGTCTGTCAAATGGCCTTGGTGTTTGCAGTGTGCTTCAGAGCTGTAGAAAATCTAAGGGAAGCGGTGGGGTTTGTTTCCTTTCCGCCCCCAAGGGATTTACAGGGTCCATTTCCTTAAGACAACAGACAGGAATGACATCTTGATTTTTTACACCAAGTTAACATTGCATTTCCTAATACAGGGTAAGTTCTATTACAGTTGGTGTCTATTATGCCACATTTGTCGGGCAGACAGTGAATGCGAAAGTGCTTTAATCCTCCCCTCTAGACAGAGGATTTTCCTGCAGGAAATTCTTTCCACTTTGAGCCCTGTGGGATTTCAGCATTAAAATCTCATGGTAATTTTTAAGTTGCTGAATTTTAGCAAAATAAGAAGCGTCGATTTACCGTACAACAAAATTTCTTGTTTTATCTCTTGGGCATGACTTGAAAAAGGGAGCAGTTTTTATATCATGGTATCTCTGATTAGTGTTACATACCATAAATTTCCATCCATTTATAAAATTCTGAATTGTTTTCTTATAAAGCAACTTTTATCGGATGACTTTATAAAATGAGATCAGTATCATTTTACCCATTTTTTAGAATTTTGTTTTATGAGGGCAATTACATCTAGTGTCCTAAATCAAATCTGATCTTGGATGAAATAATAACTTTAATGCTTAGATTAAACAATTTTTTCTCTTAAATTAAAAATCAGCTTAGCTTTATGGTTAGTTTCTGCAAGTGCTGGAGGCAAACGTGGAAGTGCTGACTAACTTTAGAAAGTGAAATCTTTGTGATGCTGATAGGAATCATAATTAAAAATTACTTTCTTTCTCTTTCAGACTGATGTGTGAAACTGTTAGATATGAAAGGCATGAAGCAAATGAAGTTCTATACTAGTAAGTATTTCTGCTTCCTTTCGTATGGTGTTCAAAGAATTAATTCATTTTAAAGTGTGTTAAGGACAGTGTTTAATGCCAACTCCTTCGCCCAGTGCACAGTCTGTAAACATAAATGAGCCACTTCCTTTTCATCATCAAACAGGGGAGAGGTTTGCTGGTGCCAGGGAGGGAGCTAAC
Source organism: Chionis minor (assembly GCA_013398295.1). NCBI lineage: Eukaryota > Metazoa > Chordata > Aves > Charadriiformes > Chionidae > Chionis > Chionis minor. The sequence continues at coordinate 232,627 of VZSF01007296.1, forward strand.
AGTGACTCTTGCTTGGTGATATGAGTTGTATTAATTTTTGTAACCAGTGAGATTATATAGAATTAGGGGATGTGGGATGTCTTCTCATTAGAATAAGTTGTCATTTAGTCTCGCTTCAATTTTGTCAAAGTAGTAGCGACCAGCTCATCGTGCCAGAGGTGTCAAATTGACATATCTAACACGGCTTATAATTAGCGGGGATGTGATCTAATGTCAGCTTGGATTTACAGTAGAGATGAGAGGATTGCAGTTGCTTCATTTATGCAAGCAATTTCTGAAACAGAAGGTTTATCAGATTTTTTTACTTACTGCCCCTAAACCAGGCTCTAAATGCAGATTTTTCTGGGTTGTCTGGTATTATTTGAACACTTAATCATATAAAGAATGCACCTGTATACTTTCTTTTATACGCATGTAACTTTTCCTGTATTGACCATCAGGAGGAAGATGTGATTGAACAAATTTTAAACATATGCCTCGACCGTTCGGCAAAGTTAAATTAATGTCTAGTGAAACCCAGTAATCAGTTATGTATGGGAAATGCACAAGGTCAAAATCTATAGGTGGATAGATAATTTTAATTAGACCAATATAATCTTTATTCATTTTACAGACTAATTTGCTGGTGACCATTGTGCTGGTGATTTGTCCTTTTCTAGGCAGTTGGTTTGTGTCCATTATGTGTACTAGAGTTTTTGTTTACACTCAATATCTTGGCTCATTCTAACTGTTGGTTTAAATTTGAATTATATGCTGAATGAATCAAGGCTGCTAGTTATGCATATACTCAAGGCAGGCGAAAATACAACGCACAAACAGAAAATTGTGAAATCTGGGTTAACTTGAAGTGCTTTTCGCCATTCTTTTGCACTGATTTCCTTTGTCACTCCTTTCATGTGACTTCATCTTCACGTTGGTTGCTTGCCTGTCATTCCTATTTACTTGGTTCTTGACATTTTTTTTCCCCATGATTTATTCAGTAGATTTAATGGGCAGTTTGGCAGTTTCTGGATATAGATGTTAATGCAAATTGTGATGCTTCTAACATTTCACATCTCTGATTTAATGTTTAATGGGATAAACCTGAAAGTTAACACTGAATATTTTTTTATCTTAAAAAAAAAAAAATTAAAAATTCAGCATTTTAAGCCAGAAATACACGTCTTGTTATTCTGAGTTGTAGCTTTACATTTTATTTTAATGAACAATTTGAGGAAATGAGCTTGGAGCGTACAACCTAGTTGCTTTTTTACTGATGGTGCTGGAGTTGATCACTTGAATCTCTTAGTTTGGCCACGAAGCCTAAGGTTTTGAAAAAGCGTTACGTTTCAACTCTAAGTTGCAACTCCCCCCCAGTGATGGTATGACTTGCACTGAAATCTGAAAGTGGGTGCTAATCTTCTGTGTTCATTAGAAAAATCTATTAAAATAGCTGGGACTGTTGAAGCTGTTAATTGACCTCTGTGTGTGACCTCCCTGAGGCGCAACTTAATATCTCAATGCGGATAAGCTAAATCTTTATCCCTAAATGCTAACATGAAAACTAATACAGTTGTTCTGTTTAATTGATCAATTTTTTTCTCATTTTGGCAATTTTGTTCATCTCTGTATTGTCAGCTGTACTTATAAAAAGCTAAATTTCTATTACATATATTCAATGCCAAAAATAGTTATCCTCATTCAGTACAAATAGTAATTTTTTCTCTTCAATTTTTTTAAAAAAAGCTGTTAATTTTCATAGTATGTCTATAGATTTTTTTCTAATGACCAAAGGGATAAAATGGAACACGTTGTTTAAAATTGGCTCATCTCATCTGCATTTTCTTTACTATCAGCGGGTGTACACGGTAGTGACAAATTCTCAAACCCTACGGCCATATCGCTGTGTAAATGGAAACTGGGTTATTAAAAGTGGCAGTTCAGCTCGAGTTATTCTTCATTTGCCAGTCATCCTACTACTTTCTTTTGATGGGAGGTTAGTAATAAAAGGCCTTAAAACCTGCAAGACAAAATTTCAGAACTGAGGTGTTCTTGACATTTATACCTGAATTTTTGATTTTTTTTTTTTTTCCTTTTTAAAACTAACTGACTGCTGACTTTGAAAAAGTCCCATTTAAAAAATATTTAGTTTGGTCACTTGATATATTTTTATCAGTAGCTCAAAGAAAAAACAATACTACTTTTTTCATATCTGCATAATAGTCATTCTTGATGTTTCCAACAAAGTTTCTAATTAGCATTTTCTTTGGAAACTTTCAAAGAAAGTTTTGGCAGATTTGTAGAGGGTGTGTATACCTTTCGACAGTTGAACAAAATTTTTCAGATTAGAATTTGAATGTTTGCTATGATGGCAGAGGAACCTTTGGGAATATGTGTTTTGGTTGAGCAAATGAATATATCTCTAATAAAAGTAAGGCCTCTTCTCGCCCCCCCCGTTAGTCATACAGGGGCTGTGCATGATTTTCAGTCGTGCTGTTTGATATTTCTGTATGTATCTGTGGTGGTTGGCTTACTCTTTTTGTAAGACTTGTATGTCTTTAAGGTTCCCTTATTCTCTAAAGATATTGGAATGGCAGAAAATACTTTATGTTTTGATGACCTGCTGCCCAAAGTCACTCAGTAATAAACCTCACATGCTCCTGAACTGCCCTGCTGTCACACAGCGTGGTTGTGCGATCATGTTCTCTTTGGCTTCTGGGCAATTGGACATGCAACTAACTTAGCTGTTGCTTATAATGTTTTTAAAAAAAAAACAAAGAAAACCCAGGTTATTGTAACGGGTGTTTTAAGTTTTATAGAGAACCTTCCAACCATAGCCTGGTAGAATATATGCTTCTACCTCCCTCATCTTCCTTCTGAGAAGATTGCAAGACGTGTATTTTGGATTTAAGCTCTTATCAGTAGCAAATTTCTCACTCTGTAGCAATTTAGTAGTATGCTAGTGGTTTTGATTGTGTTTATTCTTAGAAAAGGACAAGTGTTTAAAGAAGAGCTGTTATCTCTTGGGCATCTGGAACTAAATTGTAGAATGTTAACGTCTAGGGTTGGAAAAAGCTCTTGTCTAATGTCAACAGGTTTGTGTGCTTTTATGTCGTTCAGTTGTGCAGCCTTCTGTGCTGCAATGAAATTCAGTGTTTTCAGAGGACTATTGTGAAACAAAAGTAGAAGGCATACATACAAACTGGAGATTGGAGAGAAAAATGTTACTTGTAAAATAGGGTTACTACTACAGAGAATGCCCATAGCTAAATAAGAAATAGCAACCTCTGCATTTCTAAATTACTGACTGTGATAGGCAGGGTGTGTAATAGATAGCTCTATTTGTACAATTATGTTTTATATTGCCTTTTTTCTCATTCCCCACTTGTCATACAGTCTGGGATGAAAACCATCCACTTGTGTTAAGACTGTAGTGCTTGCATTGGGGGGGAGAGGGGGAGGATGAGAAGCAGAGGCGGCTACAAAAAGATAGACACATAACTTCAGTGGGTCTTTTTGTATATTTCCATGTTTTAGAACCAAATTCTCAGGTCTGGTAGCTCTAATACCACCATCCAGTCTTCGCCAAGTTTTCTGAGTTACATCACTGTGGCAAATCACAAGACCCAAAATACTTGTTTTGTGCTAGCTGTGCTTGGCCCAGCTGTCAAAGCCTGAAATGAAGGAAATCTGAAAAAGAAATAAAGGAGCACGGTTATTGGGTTGCTACTAAAATACTTATGGTTTTCTTAGATGAAAGTGTTAGCATCTTTCATGAGGTAGAGCAGAATGTTTGAGAAATGCTGGAGGGCATTGACTTTGTGTAGCTTTGGGGCAAGTTCCTCAGAGGATTGCCCAAAGGCACTGGGAAGATGGAGTCGGGGCACTGACTGGGCAGGGAACTTGCAGAGCTTCTTCAGGAGGATGCTATTCCCAGGGAGCAGATGTGCTGTCACCTGTCCAAGTATCGTGCATTACACAGGAAGTCAAGTAAAGTTTGGATGTAGCTGTAAAGCGTCTAAGTGTGCCTTAGCTGGATGGCTAAGGTGTAGCTTTATTTGCAGCTGTAGGTCTATGTAGTTAATATAAGGTAGTTCTGTACAAGGGCAGGTGAGAAATAGATCCAGGAGTAGTTTTTTAAGAGTGGGAATCTGAGAATCAAACTTTAAGCCCTACAAGAAAAGTGACATTTAGCAAATTCGTGGTTCTTTCACAGTAGTGTATTGCCCTGAAGACCCTCAGGAGGACAGAAGCAGTGTGTAGAAAAAAAACAATGAAAAGTGATGCCAAAGTTGCCGTACGTTTCTCCATAGCCTGACTTAATTGTGCAATGAAGTGTGACAAAAATGAGCTAAAAGCTTCTCTGGTGCATGATTTTTAAACGGAACAGCTCTGCAGAGACCGTCTCACTGAAACTCGTCTTCTGACACATACACTTGTGTTATGAAGGAGTGCTTTTATGTTCTGTACATGTTCAAGAAGTTTTACGACGGTGGTATCATAAAACCCAATTTATTCTGTATAGATATAATATATGTGATATGTAGCTATATATGTTTATATCTTACAGATATAAAACTTAAAACCTGAAACACTGCAGAAAGGAATTGCTAGAGAATTGCGAGGATCAAGCTGATGTTTCCACTAGCGATATTTTAAGTTATCGGTAAAATTATTCTCCAGTATTTGTTAATACTTTACTTTTAACCAGAATTTCTGGGTTTTGGACAGGGTGCACCTGTTTGTGGAGGCTTGGGTCACACTTCTGCATTTACTATTCTTATTACTGAATATGCTTGACTTCAGAGACCCTTTGTTAAAGATTTCTACCTTGGTCTTAAAGAAATATGAGACACATTGAAAATTATTTAAAATGCTCTGAATACACCGTAAACTCAGAATATGTCTGTATGAAACTTCTCTGCAGGTCAGTGTCTGAATTTTGAGGTAGACCTCTGCAGACAATATATATTAATTCTGCTTGTGCATCCGTAGGTTTCTGTGGAATTCATGCAGCAGTATATTTAATAATGCAAAGAACTGCTGCAGCAGAGCTTGTCTTTTCTTTCTTTTTTTTTTTTTCCCCCCCCTCTCCTCTCCTTACAGTATTCCTAAAGGTGTATTGCACCTTCTGATAGATAGTCAGGCAGTTGCCAAAGTAGCGTTGGGATACTGCCAGTTCTGCACTGCAGTAAATTAGGAACTTGAATGCATATGTTGTGTTGTGGATACATTTTCTGTGGGGAATTTCTTAGGCAACGTGTATGACTAAAACAAATACATACAATGACTTGGCAGTCGGCTCTGTATAAGCAGACATTGAGTCAAGATTTCTTAATAGTGTCAGTGATCAATGTTACAGTCTGTTGGCTTTGCATAGCCAGTTCAAAATTTCTGTGTTATTGTTTGACCTGATTTTGAGACTTCTTTGAATGAAGACTAAAGTAAAGGGCTTTTTGAGAGGATTTGTACCTTCTTTACTGTAAATGTTTCACTAAAACCTATCGTGTTTTTGTTTTAATTTTGAGACTAAAAACTGATTTTGGAGAAATGTTAGAAAGGTATAAGATCTAAGAGCAGAATTATCTGTCTTGATTGACCTCAGTATTTTGGATGCAAGATCATTTCATTTTACTACTTCTGTCATTGTCTTCCTGATGATTTAGGAGACTAATTTTTTTGTTCTGAAATTGTCTTCTGATATCAAGGGCTAATCCACTGTACAAGTTTAATACTGAGACTTCAATGACAATAGGTCAATTAGCTTGCATATGTATATTTGCATAATGTATTTATTTATTGCCTGTTTAATCAGCTGTCTTAGACTGACATGTATTACTAACAGTGTGCAATAATCTCTGAAAACTGAATTTTCTGTTTTATTGTACTGATTTTATTTCAGAAGTGGAAAAGAATACAAATAAATACTCTAAAGGCAATCATACTTCTGATTATTTGTTTTCATGAATACTGAGAATTGTTTCCTGTGGTTCATTCTTTATTTTTCCTGCTACCAGGTGACTAGACACCAGTTTTCATCTCATGTCCATTAATAAAAAATAATTATGGACAACAGTTGAAATATGCACTCTAAGATGCCCGTTTAGTGAAAATTAGAAGTTCTAAATTCTGAGTTACCATTTTTATTACTGGATATATTTTAACTTTTTTTTTAATATATTTAGAGTGAAGAATAGGAGTAAGAATAAGTGTAACTTTAATGTGTTCGTTACCAAAAAAAAAAAAATTTGAAGTGTGTTCCTGATGCATGAAGTACCCAATCTGTTTTACATCTGTGTTAGAGATATATCTCTTAATGTCATCAAGAGCATGGAAAATGCTCTGGCAGATGTCACGTAACTGCTTAACTAGCTTATTAAGGAGGGTTATAGACAGTGCTGACAATGCGAGTAAACGGGTTTCTGATTATTCTGAGTGTTACAGCAATACAGTGCTAGTGGGCAGGATCTTCAGGCAATGAGATGTCTACCTGAGGGAATCATTACGCTTAAAGACACGTTTGACATCCCAAAGCACTTCAGCGCTAATGTCTAATTGTGGCAATGGTTATTCAATGAAACAGTAAAGTACCTATAGCTTTCAGCATACGGAGGATAACCAAAATGAGCAAAGAGAAACAGACAGATTAATCTGCTGAAACAATATCCTATGGAGCATAAGCTTTGCAGAGCAATGTTCTTTCTAATTTCTTTTTGTGTAGAGCTTAGATGCTTGAAAGAAGTCCCAGTTCTGACATGTCAAATTTTCGTTGTTTCTGTTCCTCTCAAGTGGAGGTCTGGGAGCACGAACAATGTCTGTTCTGAATTACTCTGTGTTTATTTTCTGGTATTTGTTCAACTTTCAACAACACTGAGTACGATTTTATGAAAATGTCATCTGCTAGGTGTATCTTGGGTTGTAATATAAGCTCTTTTATCAAACCAGTTGCAAATGTTATAGCTTGTAGGAATCGTACTATATCCAGTTTAAATGTAAGCCTTGCATAAATCCTTTAGTGGCTGGAATTTTAATGATTTATGGAGACAATAATTCTAACTAGCTCTTTCACAACCAAGAAATTGTTCCTGACAATTTCATGACCTTTTTATAAAGTAGCTTGGAAAATACCTCTGAATTGGATAGTAATTCTGGATGCTGATGTTTGACTTATGTTATAGGTCCTTTCAGCATCTGATGTTGCTGGAACAGTCTGTCTTGTGTTGGAGGGATAATGATGCCTCTGTAGTTTAGGTCTCAGGATAGACGCATCTCCTCTAAAAGGAACATTAAGCAGTCATTATATGGAAGCTGTTTCCATGCTTGTTTCCATTGAGACCTGCATAGTGCTTAGTTTTCTTTCCAAGTACTGTCTTAAAGGAGTTGGCTGAGAAACCAATGATCAGAAGATGGTCAGAGCAGCAAAGACTTCTGTTTAGTATGTGCTTTCAAGTCCAGGTGCTGAATTTTGCACTGAGGTGATCTTATTTGACAGAAATAAAGCATGTGTGACAGCAGTCGTCACAAAGACCTACCGATTCTTACTGCTGTACATACTTGTGCCATTCATTATCTCAGTTGAACCAAAAGTATACAAGTAAGCACATGCTGAATACAATTCATTATTCCAGAGGTTTTATTAGTGCTACATCTCATCTTGATGGAGACTAAGAATGACATGGAAGGCTCTCATTGAAATGTAGCTATTTCTAAAGAAGTTTTAAAGGCAAGTGATGCATCGGGACTTGTTAGGATAGAGGAAGACAGTAGACGTGATTTAGATATTTGAGATTTATTGGGTCTTTCAGCAGGTTGACTTAAATATTTATTGTAGCCGAATACTTTGGAAGGTTTTTCAGCATGTTATGTCATCAGCAAATCTGAAAGCTAAAGTTGGAAGACCTGTGCTACTGTAGACAGATGCCTCATAGAATCAGTACGTGTTGAAAGAAATTATTTTTTGTGCATAACTTTTCTAATATGCTGTTAATATTGATTGAGATTTCTAGTTACAAACCTGCTGTAGAAATGCTGCAGACTGCTTTAAATCAAAATAAAATAATTATAATTAGAAACTAAAACTTCAGTTTTAAGTAGTGTATGTTTAACTAGTTGGGGATCTGGAAGTAAGATGCTGCCCCTCCAAGTGGAATAAATAGCTTACAGCATGAAGAGTTTGATACAAGTGCTGAAGACTGAGAGAGAGCCTGCAAACTTCTTGGGTCTTGGCAGTCCAGAGATTTATAAACGCTTCCTGATTTTTGAACTTTCAGTACCTCTGAGGTCTTAAATAACAGTCATATGCTAGAAAACGTGAAGACTTAAGCCTGAAAATGCTGTCTAATGTTATCAGTGGTGACAGTCTGGTAATGTCATCATAGGCTATCAAATAATTACGTAACTGAAGTTTCCAAACAGAACAGTTAGAGTGACAGCTATGAGGTTACTTTGCAAAGTACTTGTCTTCATTTTTTTGTGTCATTTTCAAAGCGAAGAGTGTCCGGCTGCAGGTTGTAGTTGTGTAAAAGGACTACGTCAAGGAAGCTGGGGAGGGAAAGGCAATGGGAAGGCATTGCAATCCAGTCTCTGGATTTCCGTTTCTAGCTCCCAAATTCCCGTAACTCAAGCTCTTTTGCATTCTGGGAAATTAAATATAGATTCCCCAGGAAATCCCCTGCTCTCAAAAGTGCTGTAATACAAGAGTCAAGATTTAAAGTAGATTTGTTTATATTTTGTACAACTAACAACACAGATTGTGAATAAAGTCTGCATATTGGTGAGTATTTTGGTATTGGCATTCAGTTTTGCACAATTTTGAGGTTGCTGTTAGAACCTCAGTGTTCTGAAAACTTTATCGGTTGATAGCTCTATCATAGTAGTTGTAAGAGAAGAACGTTAAATCTTGGTACCTGAGCCCTTTTGTTGTCTTCACAGAATACAAATCCTGACTTCTCCTAGATATCTCTTGCTTTTCTTCTTAGTATTCCTAAGATGCAGCCTTTTTCCTCTGTATTGTAGTCAAATGCTTTGAGTACACAAAGACGTACGGGCACTAGTCTAATCCTAGTGCGCTAACACAAGTTACAGTTGTGTGGCAGCCAGTGTCTTGAATCTGGCCGCGATCCTTTGGTTCTGTAAAGGATGGATGGAAGTTTGTGTCACCAAGGTTTCACTGGGGCTTTAGCTGGCTTTAATATAGCTAGGACAGAGTGACTACATGTATTGATTTTGTTCTTCTGGCTGCCCCTTAATGTGTGACTTCTGGGCTGACTTAGTTCTGATTCTATGCAGGATAAATTGCCTGTGTCATCTTACTTTCGTGGTAATAAATTTTGCTTTCTCTAACTTGGGAAAGCGGATAGCTGTGCTGCATTCAGTAGGCAATATAACTTTAACAGTCCTGAGTTTCATCCAGATGAATATCCAGAACAGTAGATGAGCTGGAAAAAACAAATGAAAACCAAACAACCCAAAGAAACCCCAGCAGTGTTACGTATTTGAAGCAATGTACTCCATCCCTTTAAGGCCAACAGGTAAAGTAATTTCTTGCCTGCAAAGAAGATCTGTGAATGCTTGCTTGGAAATGTACGACCTGTGCCAATAACTCCTGATTTCAAGTATTTCCACTCCTGCTGTGCATCGAGCCTTGTGAGGCTGGAGGGAGGGTGGGGAGAGGAACACATAGCTAGGTAGAAATGCTGTTTGCCTGGGTTGGGTGGGCTTGGTTTTCAGCCTGATGTGGACCCTTCACTGCACTTCCAGTCTCCTGGTGTCTGACAACTGCTGCTTCAGTGGTGGTGGCGATGACGGGCAGCAGTGGCACCCTTGTAAAACTAGTTGGTGGAAAGATCTTACCTAAGCAAATGACTTTCCTTTCTACATCAGCTTGACAGACATATGCTACTGGACTCTCCCCTCAACTGTCAGTTGACCAAAAAACCCAATCTCCCTCTAAGGATGCCTTTGGGGAGAAGTCATCAGCATCTATCCTGCATCAGCTAATAGTGGATGAAGTGCTTAGGTGGAGTTAACACCCTCCTGCAAAACCAGTCAGGGGTGTGTCCTGTTCACAAAAGAACCCTTTTAAGCACAATTTGCTGTCATCTCTTTGACAGAAGAAGAAATATCTTTAGGACAAATACAGTTTCTAGATACCTCTGTGGGCTGCCAGTGGTAGGCAGTATTTTAGCGGTGAAAGAAAACTCCATAATTAGGCTTGGATTTGTTCTGTAGAATTCAATTTTGATGTTTAAAAACAAAGCTTAAAATCTGATTGCAAAGAAAACCTTTCAAATGTGAGTATTCTACAGTGGGTAAAAGGGAATTTGCATGACTCCTCAGGTGGCTTGAAGAAGTGCTTTTGTAGTTCAGTATAGGCTTCATTTATAGTTCCTTCTGTCATTCATTACAGGCACAAAAGTCCTGAAGAATGCAAGTGCATTGTTGATGAACAAATGTCAAGCGTAGTACCAAAAACATGGAAACTTGATTGAAAGAAACGTGATGTTTGAGTAAGATTGTGGAAAGCCCAGGATCCTTAAAATGAAAGAATTGCAGTGTTTTTTCTGTAACAGCACTCTAGCAAAAGCTGGCTGCCAAATGGCTTTGTTGAAGCTTAATTCTAAACAACTGAAAGTGTAGCAAGTGTTGAGAAGCGCGAGAGTTAAATATATTTTCATATGAAAGGAATAGATCAGTCTTTCATTTGTCTGTGGGTTTTTTGGAGGGAAGCATGTGTGTTCTGGAGGAAGGAATGTATTTGCTGGGGTTTTTTTTCAGATGTTTTGTTCAAGACTATATTAAGACACTAGTTACTTGTAAAAAGGAAGACAATGAAAATCCATCAGCGTTCTTCACTCTTGAGGATTGTCTTGGAAATATTTATGATGTTTTGGCTGGCAATGAAAGTTTAAAAGAATACACAGTGTATTTTGCGGAGATACCTTGAGTACACACGTGTTCTGTAGTAACCTACCGCTGTTGCGACACAGCAATATTGAAGACGTTTTTAGTCATTTAAATAATTCAGGAGTTCAATAGATATGCATGATGCAGGTAGCTTAGAGCTTAGAAATTCTCAAACATGACTGTAAAGATAAAAACAGTTATCAAAGTACACATAAAGCAAAAGGAAAATAAAACCAACCAGATCATATTCCTAAAGTTTGATTTATTTTTTAGTCATCACTTTCAGGTGTCAAATTAACAGATGTTTCTTTTGATTATGTATATAAAGTTGATAAAGTATGATGTTCATGACACATAAGTGAGAAGGAGCAACAACTGTTGAAGAGCTAACTTGCAGAGGAAGTGGATAAACCTGTGAACTGGCAAAAAAAGGGATAAAACTGAGTTGGATGATTAACTGAGTGAAAAGTCATGCTGTGTGTGATCAAATAAGAAAAAATTAAACCACTGCAGTTAAATGTATAATCATTATAGTTGTTTCTTAAATGATAGAAAGGTAGATTAAAAAGTTGCATTAAGAATTTGAATGTTAAACATATTGACTTGTGCTTGTGAAAGCCACTGGCTGCCTTTCTCTTTGGAGAAAAAAGCTCTCCAATGAGAAAAAAAATAAAGCTCTTTACAAATAGGTGATTTGGTGGATAATTTAAAATAGTTCATGAACTTAAAGGAGGAAAATAGAAGCTTGTATATTAGTAGATTTGCAAAAGTTAAAATATTTTCTATTGGTTTAAATATTTTTTTATTTTATTTTTGCTTCAGTTATCCTTGGAAATGGTTTTCTGTAAAAGTATGAACAAATCATCTAGATTACTTTTTCTTTAGAGTTAGAAAGCCTGTGACCTGAAATGAGGTTCACTTCTATCAGGCTACACTTTTATATTTAGTCAAACTGCCAATTTTTAGGGGGAAAAAAACCCCAAACCCCACAATATTTCTTATGTGATAATGTAATGCACTGTAATCCATATGGAAAAATTATCAGTGACATCCTAATAGAGTTACTTCCCAGCAGTTTGGACAATCACTCTCGTCTATAGCCATTGCTGAAAGTGTTTATTTTAAAAACTTTCAGTTGTGCTAACTAGTGCAGATGATTTGTATTTAGAATGGTGTCTATTAAAAAACAGAAAAGCCAACTGCCTTGGAGTTCAGCGGCAGTGCTGGTTTTATGCCTGTTAATTTAGGACTCATTTGGGGGGAAGAGTGTTTAAAGATGTGTGACTTAACTCAGGTCCATGTTTATGCTTTTGAGAATGATATTTTCTTTTGAAGTGGTGGTTTTCTTGAGTTTATCTGCTTTAACCTAGTTGTCTGTACTTATGTATGATGTTGACTTCGCTAGACTGACAAGTTTGTGGGCAGTACAGGTCCATCTGAGAAGGCGGCACGTGAAACACAGTTTGGTGTTCTTCAAGTATGTAAATCAAAATGCTTTGTTGTTTTAGTTCTGACATGATGTTATCACTTCATTTTCTACTGTCTATCAGGATAAATAAGTATTTCTTGAAGACTTTGTTTTGAAGATGTTAAGTCTTCACTGGTGGATGTGGGTGACCAACATGGCTTTACTGGTCAGGCCATAGGTTGGTAGAAAAGAAATATGGGCTGCATCATCTTCATCAGTTCTTGTGTTCTTGGTCATAGATTGTGTTTTCAATTTCCTCTGTTAATTATCTGTGTTTCTGATATTTGTCCTTTGTCTCAAGGTTATATTATACAGTGCAAAATGGAAATAGAGCATGTTTTTAGACCGGATGGTTTGCTGTTTTGCTCTCAGCTGTTTTAGGCCAGCTCCCTCCCTCCCTTTCCTTTTAGAAAGCGTAATACAGTGAGTGCTGAGGAAATGGCACTCTTCTTTTGAGGACCCCGCTGTGTAGGTACTTCTTAAATTGAAGCTCTTCAAATGAACAACATGCTCCTAACATGTACGTAGCCTACTTAGATTTAAGGTTAGGTTTTAACACTATGCTGTCATTGTCATTAAAAGACGTGGGCTGTTCTTGCTTGAAGTTAGAACTGATTGTTGCTAAAGACTGGAGACGTGTAATTTAAAGAAATTAAGGTGCTACAGATTAATTAAGTAATCTGCATCACTTGGTGTCACTAGGGATGTGGTTTTCAGATAAGTATGCTCAATGCAGTTCATAACGGCAAATCCAATTAGCGAGTTTCTTTGGAAGAAGCAGGAGTGGTAAAAACTGAAGTAAAGTACAGAGATTCTCGGTGTTGACTGTCGAAATGGAACAAGACTTCTACTGCGGCTATTCTAGTAACCTATTTTATTTTCCTGTCAAAACATTATTTAGACTTATCCAATAAGAGTCTAAGCCTATAAAAAGGATTTTGTATTTCTCAAGGAGCAAGATCTGAATCTACAGTAGAGTGAACTGGGCCTGGATGACAAAGTCCGCATCCAGTTCCACTATAGGATTAAGAGAGGGGAAAAGGAACTCTTTGTCCCTTTTATTGTTGGGAATTTGTTCTTGTGCCAGGAAGAGGCATGGAAGGGGCACTGCGTAGTGGCAGCAGATAAAGTTAACTAACAGGTCTGATGTACGTTTACCATCTGCAAATGTATCCAATGCTCTCTTACCTTGGTGGGAAGGCAGACTGATGTTGAAAGGCAAGTTTCTGCCTTGGAAAAAGGGTGAAGAAGGAGAAGGCTAGAATTAGGAAAGGAAGCTTTATTTATAGTGGGGAAGATGCTACAGTTCTCATCAGCAGGAAGAAAGTAATGGATTCGATTGAATACAGTGCAACATTTACTGTAGCTTGACTTAATTTTAATCACTTTCAATTATATGTCATTGGTTTTATTCTGTTACCACAGGGATAGATATATGCTTTTAAAAAAGTGAACTAAATGAAATGAGGCATTATAATAACATATATATTTGGAGGTGGAAATTAAAATAGGTTGATGGAATTGTTTCCTTCATGATTGAACTATGGCTTTCTTCCATAATTTTGAGCCTTTTTGCCTCTTTAATGTTCTTTATACTGCAAATTTGCTAGCGCTATGAGTAACTTAAATGTCTTAAACTGTCCTCTTTTTTTTTTTATTTATTTTTTATTCCAGCCCTGATGATATTGGTACCTGTTGGTATATCCTGCTGTCTGGTTCAGTCTTCATTAAAGAATCTATGTTTCTTCCAAGGAGCAGGTATGTCAGCTACAACCGTATTGCATTCTGTATTTTAAACATAAATCATGAGATGTAGAGAATTTCTGGAATTAAAAGGCAATGTCTTATGTTTAATGAAAGACAGAAGTACACACATAAACATGCTTTTCCTGCCTTCACTAGCTATGGTAATTGTTTTCTGCCCATAGCTAGAATTGAAAGCCCATCACTGTGGATAGTGCACAAACATTTAAAGTGTCATGCAAGTGCTGCCAATTTAAAAATAAAACCACCAAAAAACTGACAAATGGGTGACTTACTGAGTAGTCTGTTCCTGTGAGTAATCAAACTTTAAATCATAGGATGCGCTAGAGCTTATGATGGTGTTCTGAGGCCTTACTGTGCACAAGCCTTCAGTGCATGATTTAGCATGTGCTTAGTCGTGTTACAGCCAGTTTTGCTACTTCTGTTTCAGGTTGTGCTTCATGTAAATGGATTTGCAATGAAGAGTGGTATTTTACAGGGGAAAAAAATAAGTTTGAGTGCGAGAAGCTCAAAATTTATAATGCTACAGTAAAAAAATTAATTATTTTGAGCTATGGGAAAACATGCAAATGACTGCAAGGGTTTTAGGCTAAGGTGGCTCAGCTTGATGATTTTAGTGGAAGCATAGCAGGATCACTTTAAAACACTGGTTATATGCATATTCATTCAGACTACTATAAAAGGCTCCTTTGAAGTAAATACCATGTAATAAAATTCGTGGAAGGCAGAATGAAAGAATGACCTGTGTCTGTATGGTATGATGAGAACAAAAGCACTTAAAACTTCCTTACAGTTTTGAACAGTGGGAAACTACTTCAGAGCTAGTATTGGTTAGCATATGAACAATAGGATGTTCAAGTCTGCCTTTCATTGGGAGAGCAGTGCTGGTCTTGGGACTTCCATTTGACGATGGTGGCATGTTTTTGGTGTAAGCAAGTGTCTCATATCTGTAAGAGTATAGGCACTGCTGATAAAATGGTGTATTTGATGTGTCATCAAACAGTATATGCTAAAGGTGCAAAACTGGTTACTGTAAGAAATAGCACAACAACAGATTATGGGATCCCTGCTGCTGGCAGATGGAAGAAAATTGTCCCATATGTCATCCATGAACAGGCAATGCCAGAAAAAAAGCTGTCAGAAAGTACTACCTTTAGATGCTGGGAGAAGGGATATATGATATCTGAATTAATGTAGGGTGGTTGTATATAGCGTGTGTCAAGAAACTTCTGTTCCTTTGAATTACAGCAATCATAGAATCATCTAGATTGGAAGGAGCCCTTAAGATTGAGTCCAACCATCAACCTAACACTACCAAACCCATCCCTAAACCATGTTCCTCAGCACCACATCTACCCATCTATTAAATACCTCCAGGAATAGCGACTCTGCCACTTCCCTGGGCAGCCTGTTCCAATGTTTGATAACCCTTTCTGTGAAGAAATTTTTCCAAATATCCAATCTAATCCTCCCCTGACATACCTTGAGGCCGTTTCCTCTTGTTCTATCACTTGTTACCTGGGAGAAGAGATTGACCCCCACCTCTCCACAAACTCCTTTCAGGTAGTTGTAGAGAGTGATAAGGTCTCCCCTCTGCCTCCTCAGCCGCTCCTCATAAGACTTGTGCTCTAGACCCCTCACCAGCTTTGTTGCCCTCCTTTGAACACGCTACAGCATCTCCATGTCTTTCTTGTAATGAGGGCCCTGAAACTGAACACAGTACTTGAGGTGTGGCTCACTGGTGCCGAGGACAGGGAGACAATCACTCCCTTAGTCCTGCTCACCACACTATTCCTGATACAGGCCAGGATGCTATTGACCTTCTTGGCCACTTGGGCCCACTGCTGGCTCATATTCAACTGGCTGTTGACCAATACCCCCAGGTCTTTTTCCACCAGGCAGCTTTCCAGCCTGTTGTCCAAGCCTGTAGCATTGCCTGGGGTTGTTGTCACCCAGGTGCATGACCCAGCACCTGGCCTTGTTGAACCTCATGCCATTGGGCTTGGCCTACTGATCCAGCCTGTCCACATCCCTCTGTAGACCTGAATCCCTCTTTAGAGCTAATGCTTGTGCTTCATGAATTTTTTGACACTTGATGAAAGGTCAGATTTAATAAGATAAATAATGAACTTGAGATTCTTCCTGGAAGAATGATCAGAAAATTACAAGTCCTGTGACTCTAAGCAGGGCGTTTAAGGGCTATTCACCTGGAGAAATTCAGAAATTACATCTGTGACCGTGTCTGAGATCTTGGTGAATTGCACGTGTGGAATTTGGCATTAGAAAAAGTTTGAGTTGTGGATGGAGTCAAGTAGCTGTCAAAGCGGTGTCTTGGGAAGCAAACACAAGAGACGTAGTTTGTTAATTAACAAAGATAACGTAAGTCCATGAAAGTAAAATTAAGAAACTTTAATGATATAAGAAAGTATTTCTGGAGAGCAAAACCAGAGTCATTCAAGTGAGAGGCTTTGTGTTCAGAAGCTATCATTATTAAAGGGTAGGTGAGGGCCTTACTTAAATTTAGGACAAGTCTAATCAGGATTTTTGCTTTGTAAATGAGTAAGCTGCAATATCTGGGCTTTTGGCTCATCCGCGAATAAGAAACGTGGGAAAAGTGAGAGGCCAGCTAGGTTAAATTTCAGATTTGGAATTCTGATGGGTAATAAATGATTTATTTATGTATTAAAGCAAAGGCTTGAGAAGAAAACTAAGTTGTTCAGCTTTACTTACACTGCTAGTGAATTGCTCACAAGGAATAGTAAACTGCTCAGATATACAGGCTGGGTAGAAGAGACTCATTGACAGCAATACTAAAGCAAAAGTTTACGGTTCTCTAGAAAAAAGGGAGCAAGACCTCCTGAAAAGACTGATGTCTTCTGAAAAGAACTGAGAGGGTGGTATTTTGAAATCTGGAAAGTAGTGTCCAAAGTGGGCAAAGGCAGTTACTTCATAACTGTCTACTTAAACTGAATATTTGTGCATACAAGGGGATTTCAAAAGCCTTTTTGGGCCTTGCATAATTTGTGAGTCTTGATGTCTTATTGTCATTAAGATGAATTTGCTATGCTTTTGCAAATGGAGCACACTCTGATGCATCATTGATGTCAGGTAATAGGAAGAGACCTAAACATTGCCAGGTAGAAATCATCTTGTTTGGCCAAAACATTGTAATTCAAGTAAACTTATTGTAAATTCATGTTTAGGCTATTTTAGTGTTTTTTTTCCCAGTTTAATCCATTTTATGTTTGCCCATCTAGAAAGTCACTAGGAAATGATTTTGCAACATGTGAAGCTTGTGAGTAAGAGAGCAGGATGGAGCTGAGAAGTCTGTGTAGGAGCAGAAAGCAAGAAGTACGTTCCTCTCTCCAAATCTGAGTGACTCAGATAATTCTCATTTCCCTAACTTTTTCCAGAGCTTAGAGTAGTCCATCCCACCTATCCTCAAATATCTCACCGTCCAAAACTCTCAATTTTTTTCCTACCTTAAAATTATTCTTTTATGACAGTCTGCCCCATGTACCTGCAGTAAATCCCTTTGCACAGGTTCTCTGGGCTGCACCCAGCCCTCCCAGTGGGACCTCGGGAGCTGCCAGTGCTGCTCAGACTGAGAGTTTCCCCTTGCCCATCCTCCTGGCTTTGTCGAGCTCGGCTTCATTGAATGATGGCTGGATGGTAGCTGGCCAAATTTAAAATAAAATATATATTGTTCCCCACCGCCCAGATTTCAAGAGCATTTGCTATTCTTTGTTGGATTTCAGTCTTTTAAACTGTACGTCTGTACATGCCAGGGTAAAAGTAGTTCCTAGTTAGGGTAATTCAGATTGCCCTAGCGAAAAAAGCTGCCTGCAGCCTCGGAGGGTGTTTTCTCAGTTCTGTGCTGAATTCCATCCTACTCTTAACTTTGTGGCTGTTGGCATGTGAGCCTATAAGGAACAGGATGGAGTGCTATCATCAGATTTCTGGCTGAAACTGGGAAGTACTTCAGTGCATTTGACTGCATATGCTTAGCATATTATTTGCATTTGGGGCCTCTATTAGCTAATTTAATTGCATTAGTTTCAGATACAGCATCCTCAGGCTAGTTGGTGGATAACACTGGAAATGCTATTTTGTTGTGTATTTTATGTCAGGTAAACTACTTTTTTCCCCTTTCAACTCATTGTTTCCACATCTTTGATTGCTAGTGTTAGCGTTTAAAATTCTTTGGGGAGAGGGAGTGATGAGTAGGTTTGGCAGGCAGATAATATAGAGTTGGGGAAGAAGAATGTCTTAAGAAATAATAAAAAAATCCAACCCCAAACTGTCTAAAGACATACAAAATGACCACCCCACTGCTTTCCCACTCAAACCAGAAATAAATAATAGTATAGCAGTCCAAAAATAAGCAGCTTTGTAATGTACTATATAGGGTCAAATAGCTGCTAGTTGAAATGAGTGGCACAGCTGCCAATTTTGCCAAAGTTAAATAATGTCCTGGTGACTTGTAAAACTACTTGTAACTAGCTATTTGACCAGTTCCTATTCAAAAATTTAAATTAAAAATTGTTCAAGATGGAATATTGGAATACAGGAAGTCCTAAATCGAGTAGCTTGCTTTGGAAACTTTAACATCTAAACCATGTCTGTTTTGTGAAGATAGCAGGAGTATCATTTTATTTCCCTATTGTAATATAGTTTAGCTTGTATTTGTTCAAATGTCAAGCCATCAGCTAGCAAACAGTGTTCATAAGATAAGGCTGAATTTTATTCAGTTAACTTAGTATTTGGGGAAAATTTACAATTCGTAATTTTACGGAATTTTGACCTGAACAATTAAAGCTGTCATATTTTTGGTAACGCAAAGTAAAGCTTAATCTTGTTCTCCTGTTTAATTTCTGTAAATTGCAACGGTGAAATTTATTCTGACAGCTTAATGTGAGGGAGCTTCCCCCCCATATTTTACTATTAACAGTTTTCATGCTTAGTCCTTTTCTTTAACATATCAGGCACATGTTACGGTCAAACTAAACATTCCTTAATTTTCTCCCTCCCATCATGATCACCAAAGTAGCACAGATTAACACTTGGTCTCCTCGCCATTTCCCTTGAGCATCTGTATCCTGAAGCAGTTCACATGGTAGAATGGGGTTTATGTATGAAGTCCAGAAAATAAATGAGCAGAAAATACGATTCCCTGAAGGCTGTCCTGGCTCTCCTGTGTTTTGGAATGTCCTCCAGCATCCCTAGGTCTGCTCCGTGCTCTCATCACATTTGCTCAGCTGCTCAGACTTCCCATGTGGTTTTTGTTCCAGGACTTTGCTTCTAGTGTAAATGTTACCGTGGTCTTTCATCTTACTTGCCTTGGAGCTGCACTACAAAAACATCTCCTAGATCTCCCACAGCTTACCTCATGCTTGCCCATGGTCTCCATGACCAGAGTATGTAACTAACTCTTCTCAGCAGCAAAATACAGAATTGCTGGGCAGCTTTCTCAGACCAGCAGACTGTGGTGCTCGGGTATTTCTGCTTGTCTCCTAGAATTCTTCTGTGCCCATCTGGGTGGCGTGTGCTGTGCTGCTCAGGCGTGCTGCAGTGCCGACTTGCCACATGCAAACCTGGCTTTGCCCTTGTCTTTAACTGCTCCGCCATCCATGCTCTTGCCTTGCTGTAGCCTCTTCTTTTGCTTCCTTACTGCCACAACCAACCAGTTCTCCCCTCACCACTTCATATGGTGATGGAGAGCTGCTCTCCCTTTGCCAGGTTGACAAATTTTACCTACAAGAGCAATTATTTAAGCTGCTTCCTCCAGTTAAAAGATTAAGTTTTGAAGTTGAGAGAACATCTGTTTTTTCTCCCTTCAAAATTAAAAGGGGTGTATCTATTTGAGTACTGATGATTTAGTCCTCTGATCTTTCCTATACTAAAACAACTAAAAAAATTGAATATTAAATTCTATTGGAGAGCCGTAGAACAAATTATGGACTTGTTTTGAATGTGTTTGAAGCAATAACAAAACACATTTTGTGCAAAAAAGATTTGTCCTTGTCCAAGTGTGTTCTGATTAGCTTAAGTAAGTAAACTCCCTCAGAAGAAAACTTCTTTGGGATTTTGGCAGGTGGCTTTTTTTTTTCTTTGACAAATAATGTGTGTGAGTATAATAGTGCTGGAGCAGAGCTCTTGGCTATGTACATGCATTTGTACAGCTTTATGTATCCTGAAAAATACTTCCTAATGCTTGTGATGCCTGGGACATGCTGTTTGGTGTGGTTTACATTTCTCTAACTGATGATACACTTATATTTTGAGTAGAGGACTGGTTTTGAGCAATCTTTTGGGTGAATGAAATTATACTGATACCTTTAATCACAACAATAAAATCATTCTCTCAATATATGACCCTAACATATTTGCAACTTAGGGCTTATTAATAATGGTTATTGCTGGCTGAAATTTAGGAGATAACAGAACAAAACTGGTATCTGGATTGAAAGAGAGTGACCAATATACACAAACATTTAAACCAGGGCAAACTTTGAATTTGACTAAAAAGGGATTTATTTTTTTTCACCCTGAGCAGGAAAGTGAAAGTTTTAGAACAGCAGATTTGAGGGGAGGCTCAGGGTTGAACTTTTGGGAGCTGATGATTTAGTTATTTAAGCTGCAGGGGGAGGTGATCAAGAGCTGTGCTGAGCTTACTGAGCTTTTCCTTGTTTGAGTTTTGCCTATGGCTAAGGATTTACAGTGTCGTGATGGAAACACGAAGACCATACATTGGATCTTTGTAAAGAAAAACCACTCCTCAGGTTATGGTTTCGTCTACTTAAGAAATTACTTGAAAATGCGTTCTTTGGATTTCGCTTGCCCTTGAAACTCTTGCTCTTAGCAGTAAACTGGTTTTTTTTTTTTTTGCTGCTGGTTGCTGCTGATGGATTTTCCCATGACCTGTTTGTTGCTTCATTTTTTCTGTACCCAGCTCACGCTGTTCTGAAGCCACACTTATGACTATCTCCAAAGGCTGGTGGGAAGGTACAGAGTATGGTACTGCTGTGGGCTGTCCCCCAGTGCCATCTTGTCTCCTGTCTGGTGTGGATGCCATGCCTCAGCATTTCGGTCTATCGGCTGCAGCTGAGGCATGAAGGAGAGTGATCGTAATGGTTTAATCTAGGAAGGACTGAGATCATAAGTTGAAGGAAGAAGTTGGAAGAAGTAGCGGAGATGTCAGTCTATTTATGACTAAGTGTATGTCTACCCTGAATTACTCTCAGTGGATTTTAAATAGACATTGAGAAAGTAAGGCTAAATGCTTTGTACCATCTGTATCTACCTAAAAGACTGTATATCCTTTGGGATGGAGATGTTTACTGTGACCTGCAAGCACAAAATTAGGCTATCACGGTGCATGCGACTGTGATTAGTTTTTGAGACTCAAACTCCTGGAGAAAAACGTTTGGTTACAAGAGGGAACACTTTATTGGGAGTGCCTGATCTGGCCATCTACCTTGAATCTGTTCATCTCCCATTGGTGTCATGGGCAGTGTTACCAGTGAAGCCCAGAGCTTGCTGATGGGGATGGCATTGCCTTCTTCCTCACAAGGTGCCGGAGGAGCTGGAGCTGCCATGGGTCTGTCCCTGAACTCAGGTCCCTGAGGGCCAGCTATCAGGGAGGGCATGCAGGGAGGGTTTCAAGCCCTCTGAATCTGGCTTCGTCACTTAGACACGGTCACAGTCACCTCCAGGTGTAGCTGAATTAGCTGAGCCATAAATTAACGGGGCCTTGTCATATCACCTGCTGTTACAGCAAAGCTTGTGATGCAGAGCACATGCTGCTTGAACCAGTAATGTCATCTGAAACTGTCCTTACTGTTTGCAGAAATCGGTGTACAGTTTTTTAAATATGAATACTTAAAATGTTTTTTACAGCTAAATGACTTTGATGTACATTTTGCTTTATTCCACCCATCTCGTGCTGAATAATTTAAGAGTTCATTGAGGTTTGAAATTGGTCACTTTCCAAGTGTGCTGCCAGTATCTGAGGTGTTGGGAAATAGAAGAGGACGCAGTTCCTAAATGATGAGATTGGGTGGTGTCTGGCGTTGTTCCTGTCAAAACAATTATTTCAACGCTCCTGGAATTTTGTTCTTGCACAGCTGATAAAATGTTAAGGGACTTAATCTATTACACTGGCATCTTTGGAAAATAAAAATAGAAATCTAGCGTAGTGGGGCTAGTGCTACGAGGCTTTCTTCCAAGTTTGTAATGAGGAGATGAGTAAGTAACAAAGAAGCAGAAAGTGTCAAATGACCTGAATAACTTTTAAGTGAGGCTAAATATTTCTGATTCCTCTTAAGGTAGGGGAGGTTTTCAGGGATGGAACTGCTCTATCCCAGGAGAGAAGCCAAGAAGCCCCCACAGGCTGACAAATGCAAGCCTTGTAGTAGTTCCAAGGTTTAAATCCTAGAGCTACAGACTTCTGTCCCTTTCCTTACAAAAGACCTGATGATGGACTTAAGCAAGAGTCTGGGTCGCTGGCTGATGCCCAGGTGCATTGATGGAATGTTCAGAACAACTTCATACGCCTTCTACAGAGAGATACCATTAATTGTGTAGGGTTTGTAGATTCAAGAGTCCTTGTTCTGGTCCAGTTTCTCATTGTTTCGCGCAGCAGAGAGGTTTAATAGACTAGATTTATGGGGGATAATCTTATAGCAGAAAGAAAGCAGAGGAAAGGAGAGAATCCTTGAAGGCAGCTGATAAAGAAAATATAATCTTTGACATCTATGAATGATACCAACTCTCTCATCCCATTTTTTTAAGTGTAAAAAGTTGGGGTTAAAATTATGGCTATTTAGTGTTTGAAAAATGCCCTGGAATTGTGGGCTTTTTGATTTTGCAGGGAATGTTTTAGAATGCTCTCTAGGATGGATGGGGAAAACATGCATTCCACTGAAAACTTGTTTTCCCTGAAGATATGTTGACTTATTGTTGAAAAAATTTGGTGCTTCTTAGTTGATACCTGGTTTCTAAAATGTGCTGCAATGAAAACTGCCCTTGAAACAGTATGTTTTTAATTGCTGACTCTTCTCTTTATCTTAGTTTGTGTGTCATTGGTTAGAGATACCTTTCTAATCCCAGCATTAGGGTTTCTAATGGAGCATGTCACAATTTGAAATAATTGAGAACAAATCTCATCAGTCTTGGAAACATTTTTCATCTTTACTTTTGCTTTTGTTGTTCTTCCGTATGTTATAATTATGTGACATTAAATTAATTTCTACAGTTTTCACTTATACTGGTATCTTCAGGCTTGATTTTACTATTAAAAAGCTGTTATCTGAAATGATAGTAAATTACTTGCATACAAGTGGGGATGTGGAAAAAATTGAGAGGCCTTTCTGAGAAGTTAAGGAGAGGAAAATTCTTCATGTAACAGAGTGCGTGGTTATTTTAAAGTTAAGTGGGAGACCTGTTGTACCTGTATATTCAGTAGTGCTTACGTTGCTAATTAAAGGTATCAGAAGAAAATGGTTGTTTTTTCACAATTGATACTGCAGCTGGTGAGATGACCTGTTCTGCAATTTGTTCCTTCTGATTGAAGGTTCCCTCTGATTCAATATTCTAGTATTTAAGGTTTTGAGTTGTAGTACAAACCTGCAAAATATGAAAAAACCCCCTCAGTTGCTTGAGCAAATGGCGTTATGAGATTCCCGTTGAGGGCAAAAGGAAGACCTTGTTTATTTTACATGCTCTCAGCGTCCCTGGGCAAGTTTTAAAAATGAAAAGACTGGACGTTATCTGGTCATTGCTTATGCCAAAATAACATAAAAATGAACTATGTGCAAAAATAGTGTAAAGAACACTATAGAGGGAGAAGTTTACCCATGTGGAGAGAGGGAATGGAGTGCACTGTAGAGCAAGAAGGTGGTGATGCTGGTCTAGGTGTGATACACTGGGGAAAAGAGGATTTTCAGCACGGTGGTGAAGTTTTCACAGCCTAGGGAAGAACGTAAACTAGGCAGGGAAGTCCATTTTAAAACATGCTGAGCAGTTGTATTTAAAAGAAGAATATACAGAGTGGAAGATCATGCTCACCAAAACTTGTGTGCTCTACAGAAAAGTCAAGAGTGCAAGACTTACAAGTCTCTTTTTTCTTTTTTTTTTGGGGGGGGGGGGGGGNAGAACTCTTGAGGGAAGTCCAATATGAATGTGCTATGGAATGGCTGTCCCTGCGTTTAGGTTTGGGGTATATGTGGAGAAGAGTCTTTTCTTTGCCTGATGTGTAACTCAGGTGCTCTAAACTTCTATAGATTTATCTTTGGTGGAGGACAATCTTGATAAGCTGAAGGTAATAACTTTTACTTACCTACTTGTGTATTTGCAGGACTCTAGAAAGGTGGAAGGAATCAAAAGTATTGCTTTGATTACTAGCATGATTCTGACACTATAATTCTTGTACAAACTGTTTTTAACAAAATGGTATTCTGTACTGTAGAAGGCTTTAAAATGTCTGAGAGTTTTCTTTTAGGTCACACTAAAATTTTCAAATGTTTCTGAAAAATAAATCTAGGGACGCTAGACATAGTATAACGTGCTAAGTGAGGGATAATTTATTTTCAAATTATAATCTAAATAGATAAAACTAACTTGTTAGTATTAATTCACTGTTTTAGTTTGTTTATTCACTTACAGTTATAGGGCACTTATTACAAAGATATCTTGAATACATCTGCGTTGTACTAATAAGATTTATGGAAACTAGTTATTGAGGTCATGTGTTTAGCCTTCCATGTGAATGAAGAAATAAGTGGAGGTGGAAAATGTCAATATGTATGGTCTTATTTTACTACTGAAAACCTAGATGGCATGTCAAGTTATTATTATTTTTAAGTTTTTTAAAAATCTAATACCTTAATTATGCAAGTCTATAGGGGGACTTAAAAAAGCTTACCATAGATTTTTCAAGGTAAAAAAGAAAAAGTCTTCATTTTAAGGTCTTTTGTAGGAGCTTGGAAAAATACTCCTCTGTTTTAATGAGTTTCATGAATGTTAATAAGCCAAACTCTGTTCAGACAAGGTCTTGCCTCTTAAGTAATGTTTTCCTACTACTTAAGTAATGTTTCCTACTTCTCATTCTTTGAGACCATTATGTAGATCTTGTGATGTCACAGCTCCGTGGCAACACAGACATCATTAAGATGAAGCATAAGCAAAGCTGTCTTTATTCAGTTTATTAAAATTTTTTTTAAAAAAAAGTAGGTTAACAAAAAAGCTTTCATCTTTGACTGTTTTCCAAGATAAAATAATGTGTGAACTTCTAATTTAAAAAATAAGGAGATTTTTTTTCCAAAGTTATTTTCTGTCAGCTGTTCTGATGAGATACTTGCCTTCTAGCTTTCTGTACTAGAGACTCTGCAAAGTTGAACTGCTGCAACAAGCTAAATTTTGTTGTTGCCCCTACTTCTGTGTTCCACTTTTGTTTATATATTTGTGTATATAGTTTATAAATACAGATCTTTAATTTCACAGGAATATTTCATAAACACATGTATCTTGTTTAGTATTTATGAAAGGGTCATAAAGAACCCTAAGTGGTATTCTAGTCTCAAAGGTATTCAGGATCACCTGCTGCTATAACTGTCCTGAGCATCTACCCTCATTTGCAGTAAATTTGTAAAAACAATTTGCAGAACTCTTTCAGATTAGGTTTTTAACCGGTTTTCAGCTTAACTTTAGTTTTAAGGTAACACTATAAAAAGCTAAAGTGACAAGCAACAAATTTGAGACTTTCTTTTTTGGTTACATAAACTAGTCAAACTCACTGCCGTACTCAGTCTTGTAACTAGGTAAAATTTTAAAATTAACCACACACTTTCCAAAACAGTAGTCTGTACTAAGAGAAAAACTGTGTGAACATCATAAGGCATATATTTCAGGGGTTGACTGAAGGGACTTCCTCTGGAAGCAAACCTCCAGAATCTAGTTAATTTCAAGTTATTCCCTGTGGATTTTCAGGAGCTTCTTTTGAATTGCTTTCAGCAGTCGGCTATAAATTACCCTTTTAATGCAACCTGTGATCTGTGTTGTATTTGCATAAGAAATAAAGAAATCCCTCTGAATATTACGTGCGTAAAGTACTGTAGTCTCATCTGTAAGGACGCTAACTAAATGTGTTCAAAATACTGATTAAGTTTACTAAAGCTTTCAGCTGGAGTTCAAATTAGCTTTCACACATCTTTAGTAGAAATTATTTAAAGCATTAATATACTATAAATGTGCTTATCTTGTAATTTTAGCGTCCTTCACACTGACTAACCAGTTCTCAGGCGTTCTCTGACTGGTTTGCTGGCTTCTTCCTACCTCTGCACCCTCCTGCTGCTGCAGCACGCGGGTTATCGCCCTTGACACCCTGATTCCTCTTCCCAGGTCAAGCAAGGAGGTGCAGTGATGTTTCAGGCTTTTCTTTTTTATTCCTCCTCTACAGCCCCCACCTCACCCCCTGCCCCCGCCAAGTATTATTAAGTGGCATGTACTTAGCTGTCATGTTGCGAGTGAGTCCCTTCCCTGACACATGAGCTGTTGTAGCAGAGGCTGTAAACATCTAAGCTATCATATGACTCGGGATAAGTCTAATCATCCTTATCCATGGTATGTAGTGAGCTCATGTCTCCAGGATTTGCAAACAGTGACAGGTCTGCAAATGCCGCTTCAACTCATATTCCAGTTGCCAGCATCTCAGCTTTCCCTTCAACTGAAAAGCATTCCTGTAAAGCAGCTATTTCTCTTGCTGTAAAAAGTGCTATAAATATAACAACACCGTGAGAATTAAAAGGAAAAAAAAAAAGTGAAGCTACTGATTATGTTGATATGCGGATCACTGCCACATTTTAATTAAAAGTAATATTTAATACAAGTCGAAACTATTTTGGGCTTTACTTGCATATTTGCTCGCTTTTTCTGAAAGACAGGCACTCATTCGAATGGGAATCAGAGAAGTCAGCCTGTATTATACAGAAGATCAAGTTATCTGATGACCATCCTCCTGTCTTTTAGTTGCTTTCATAGTTTCCAGTGTGCAGCTTTAAGCATGGGGAGACCCGCTGCCACCTTCCCCCCTTGCCTCCTCTCCCCGGCGGAGGGCTGTTCATGGTAGAGCTGCTCTGCATGCATGAAGGCTTCCCTTTTCTTTTTCTTTTTTTTTTTTTTTTTTTTCCCATCTGAGAGGTCAGAAAATGGCCACGCCAAATTTAGTTTTCGCCAGAACACTTAAGCGTTCCCCTAGGGATGGCTTGTGCATGTATACACACTTCTAAATTGGACCTTTATTCTCTTTTTTATCCCTGGCAAGGGCGAGTCAGCTGGAGGAACAGTGCAGGTTTCACAGCACATTCAGGTGAAACCCAGTTAAACCTAGCTTGGTGTTAGAATAAGCCATTAAGAGGGACTGATGTTTTTAATTCTGATCTGGAGATACCAAAATGAAACATGATTTTTTTTTTTTTATGAAAAAAAGATACAGGAGGAAGAACTTGACTGAATCCCTTTTTATCTTCCTAATCAGCAGATAGAAGAGAGTCCCCATTATTTTTCTCTATCTAGACATCTACTAGCTAAATACTGATCTATAATATTTCACTCAGGAATTCAGTGTGACTCCTTTGCTTCAGAACTAAATCTAACGCATTTTGTTATCTTTGCAAGTTACAGGTCAATTATTACGTCAAGATTTGACTTTGGGTTTTGCCAGAGACCGGACATTCTGCCTGTTTGCTTCTCTCTCATCAGAGAATAAAGGATGGGGTGATGGACAGGAGGTGCTGGTCGTGGCTGAGCTCATGGTGCCCTTTATGAGCGAGCAGCACATGCAGCAAATGATCCATCCAGAGAAACTGTGGCTCCTCTGTGCTCTGGGATTGAGAAGTGGAGGGTAGGGGCAAGATGGGAAACGCAGTAGAGAGCACCTGAACGTATATAGCGATGGTAGTAATAGCATTTGCAGGGTGGGTGCTGCCCAAAAGCAAATGAAAGACTCTGGTTTTCATAACTTCAAATTTTAAATATGCTTAACGCAATACTTTGGTATTTCATTCTGGTATTTTTTTGTCATTCTTGTAAATGTAGAAGTTAACTGAAGCAATGTAATTTTCACAAAAAAACCTGTATTGGATTTATGTAACTTAAGATCTGTTTTTATCATTAATATGTTAACAGCTTTACAAACTGAACTCAACTATGCGCAGCCTTGTGCTTACAGTTTTATTCCTGTCTCAAGGAGTTAAAGGAGTGGTTTCAAGAAAGGTGGGAGGGGGAAAATGTTTACTTTAGTCTCCATGTATATTTCGATGTCCTGCATTGGCAAATATTGCATAGCAGTAATCTTAAGCCCATTGTGCATCCCATTTGAAAATTTCCAAAGAAAGAAAGAGTTTGAATGTCTGATTTCTAGAGTTTTGGCATAAATCACCGCAGTACTCATACGTTACACTTCTGCTTTTAATATATTGTAGATTTTTATTTAAAAAAGGAAAATATATGTGGAATTTATTTCCTTGCATAAATGTACCATAGAAAATTCTAAGAACTTGAGAAACGTGACTTTTTTAAATTTTTTTTTTTTATTTTTCCCTGTGTTAGAACATGTCTAAATGGAATATGTGTTTTGACTCAGAGGAAATGCCAATTAAGTAGACCTTATTCTAAACCAGCAGCTTCGTTCCAAATATTGCTTTTACAAATACATAAAATTGTAACAGTATTTTGCACTCAAAAAGGCACTGCAGAATGTGCACTACGTGGATGACCATACTTTGTGGAGCTTTCTTTGTGAGACTTAGTTGTATTACTGAGACTTTTAATTCATACGTGAATTAATTATTACTTTAAGCTAATGCAAGGTGGTGAATATCAAAAGAAATAAGGGTTAAGATTGCATTATAAGGAAAAACTAAATTTTTTACATCCTTTTGGAAAAACAGTTGTCACTAGTGAAGTTGGGTTTTCTGTGATTGATCTTCAGTCTTTAAGAGGAGGGAAGAAAAGGGCTTCTCAGTGAAAAACCTTTCCTTGGTGTTCGTTGTCAATGGAGTTTTCTTCATATTCCGCATCGCTTTTGATGAATGTATTTACATTCCAGTCCTGAGAAATTACTTTCCATCTGGGAGCTGGGCTGATGTGAAAACAGGAATGTGGAGGCCCTGGGTGAGGGGACAGGGCTGAACGCTGATAGGGAAATGTTCCCTCTTCAGTAGCTGCCGCTTTTCCCGCGAGCCTTGAAAAGAGCATCTGTGTGTGTGTGTGTGTGTACGAGTATGTCTGGGGACCTGGGGAAATGGATGGGTCATGTCTGGAGAAAATGACTCTGTCCTCCAGTGTCACAGTGATAACAGAAAGGATAGAGCGAGTCACCCCCAGTACCTGGAAGTTTTTGGCTGTCTCTAAGTGTAAGTGCTTATAAAAATGTATGTGTTGCTTGTATCCTTAGGTGTTTCAGTTAATGGACGTACTTTGTTGTTTTGGTTTATTAGTAAATCTAATACATTTGAAGAGGAGGAAATGCAGACAGCAATCTTAAATAACTCTCGTGTTGCTGTTTGTTAGCCACTGCACTAATTATAGTTTTATAATTGTAAAGGGTTTTTTTTTTTAATGAAAACTGAAAGTATAAACTTGGGAAACATGGAAGCCTTTAGCTTCCACTTTAAACTTGTCTTCTATTAACCAGCATGTTGTAAACTATAACTGTTCTTTATCCAACTGTGTATGTTTAAACAAGTTATAAGATGACATATGTACGTAGTAAGGTACAGTTTTGGAGATGGGAACTGTCATCTACAGTCAGTGTAAACTCAATTTTAGAATGCATTAGAATGGGAATGAAGTTATAAGTTACTTATGGGGATAAAAATACCTGCTTTTAATACATACAGTGAGCAAAAGTAGTTTGTGGGGTGGGTGTTTTTTTGTACTAATGAATTTAGTTGGAAATAATGCTTTTGAATAGTTAAGTGGGAAATTTTACTGTTTGTCAATTGCTTCAGGGAATAGTATAGTTAGAGTAGTTGTTTGGGGAGAATATTTAACCTTATAAGAGTTATTCTTGGGGTTCTTTTTTTTTATCATCCACTTTCAGAATTGCTCCCGTAAAGTGGATTCCTGCAAATAAAATTCATCTGTATAGCTTAAAAGTTTTTTTTAAAAGTAGATTTGTATTCACATCATGTGTTCAGTAACCTTATGGGGAATAAAAGTAACTGGGATAGAAAAGGACTCTAGAAGTGAAATTGCCTCTAGGACAGGTCCTGAGGAGAGCATCTGTGAAGTTTAATACTCGGGGAACCTCAAGTCAGAGCTTATGTGGTAGCACGAGAAAAGGTGTTGGAAAAACTGCTGCAAAGCAAGGTTCTTTGGGGAATTTCGGTGAGACAGCAATATCCTAACCAGGCAGGCTTCTGGCTATCTAAATTGCTGTTACAACCTCTATATCCCATATTGACAGCCACCATTGCAAAGATAACTTCAAACTGCTTGAGCTTCCTTTCATGAAATTCTCTCATGCACATCACTGATTTAGAGAAAATAGTTGCAAAGCTGGGATTCTCTCTGGTGCATCCCTGACTTAATAGTTGCTATTTTTAGGAGTTGACATTAATAAGGCTCAGGTAAGAGAGATTTTATCTTTATGTAATAAGACAATTTGATTGAAATTACTAAGGAGTAATATGAAGTGTACATTATGTACATGAAGTGTACATTATGTAAATTTCTCTACTACATTTTAAACACAAAAATGTGGTTTAACCTTCAGCTTCCCCTAGTGAAGTCATATATCCACAAGCTTATTTCACACTACAGTAAGGGAAGGAATAAATTCGTCAAATCCCCGGTGCATTGAAATTGGCTAATAAAGGCTACATTTTACTTTAGCTAGCCGGTGCTCATGTAGGCTGCATAGTTTGTGAAAAATCTGGGTAGTCAAACTCACTTTCTATGGTAAGGCTGCTCTAGCATCAAAATTTGAAAAGAACAGTGTCTAGCAGAAGTTACTAAAATAGATTATCTTCATAGTAACAGCTCTATCAACTCTTCCACTGAAAGTTTATTTGCTGCTACTGTCTCTTCGTGATACTTAGGATTCCTCAAGCCAGCTTGCATGCCAGCTTGTGGTCCCTTGCGTGAAGCTCTTCTCCTGGTGTTTTTATAAAAGGCTTTACAGACTGGGCTTTTTTGATCAGCTCAGTAAACAGACTGTGTTATGTGTTGAGTATTTTTCCTTCTTTTTACTGCTTACTAATATTTTAAGTATTTTATTTAATTTTCATTTAAATCAAGCCTGCTCAGTAGATTCCTCTCCCTAGTAGCTGGTTACTGCAGCCAGGGATTTTGGGTGGAAAAGAGTGTCACTGAAGTCCTTTTTCGTTGGTTTTTGCTTTTTGCTTTATGTGAAGCTCTGAGAAATTAATTCTGATAAGATTTACTTTGATATCAGTCTTCTGAATTGAAGCAGTGGGATTGGGGGTGCCCTAAGACCCCAGTTGTTTCTCAGAGTTGTGTGTCAACAGGTATTTGTGTGACTGTGTGGAGGTATGAAAGTGTGGTTCTGCAACAGCTAGTATGCAGTACTGCAGAGGATGTTCTACCACAGTCAGACATGGACACTTCTGAAGTGTCCAGACGTAGTGGACAGTGACAAGACAGTTTCCTAATTTTCACTGATTATGTGAATTCCTCACCGATGATGAATTTTTAGCAGCTGATTGGAAGTCAGGAGGTTTAGCTGGCAGGGCCTATTTGAGAACTGCAACACTTGAAAGGTCATTTAACTTCTTCTGCCTTGATTTACTGGTCTTTTTGCCTGCAATACTTCACAAAGAGTACAAAGCTTGTTTGCAGCCTGAAGTGCCTTGTGATCTTTGGTCAAAGATAATATCTATGTGTGATGCACTGTCTTTTCTGATAAATTTTGTGCTGTCACATGAATCTGAGCAGCACAGCAACAAAGTGGTTATTTGCTGTGAGAACCTGTGTGTTACTGGGAACAAAAATCAAGACTTTTCTTTATAGTAGTTCGATGCATGCCTTCTGTCTTAAGATGTTGACTACCTGTTGCCTTGTGCTGAAGGGTGAAGTCCAAACAAGTTATTCAAGAATAGGAAGGCACATCTAAAACACAGCTTTTTCTTTTTACTGTATTTGCTAAAGCTTGAAACTTTTGGATGTCAGCCGTGATTAGCAACAAGCAGAAGTTTAAAGTTGATACATAGAGACAGCAATAGTGGAAGAAGAAATGGCAGAGTGGAAAAGTGTATATGCATTTTCTGTTGAAATTAGTGTTTGCTGTGAGGCTAGAAAATGGCAAAAAAGTACAGCATAGTGACCAAACCCAATGCTTACAAAGAGGAGGACGAGAATCTGCAGGAGGAAAGGGAATATTTGTGTGTTTTCAATTAGAATATCAAATAAGTTGATTTCCTAATCACCATGTTTGCATTGTTGTTTTTCAGTCAGTGTTGATTTACTTTCTCCTTTCTACCTGCCCCCTTTCCTTTTTTTGAGGAAAAACTGTGCATATGGATCAGGTTAATGCCCAAGAAAATAAGTTTGTTACTTTTGCAACAGTCTAATGAATCAAGATAATGGCTTCATTTTCTGGTATCTTTAAGAGTAGATGAAACTGTATAGAATTCAAAATGGTATTGGAGAGTAAAACACCCCGTGTTTTGTTGCTGGACTATAGGAGGAAGCATGTGTTTGCCTCTAGGAAAATATGCATTTTGTCAAGAGACTTCTTTATTGAGTGTTTCAAGAGGCTTAGTATTCTGGAAAATTTTTTCTATTGTAGAAGTCTTATGTACCATTAAATGCGATTATTATTTTGATGAATAAGCACAGCTGGCATTTCTTTTCAATATCTGACTGCCGCCTTTTTGAGCTATAAACGTCCTGTTGTCAAGAGATTAGCCTTTGGGGTGGCAAGTTAAATTGTTCATTTCTGCTAACCGCCAGATGGGACAGAAGAATAGATATAAACTGGCTAGATATACAGGTCCGAATGGTATATGAACTTCTTCAGCTTGCTTGATAGGTAATAAAGCTTAAGAAAGTTACTTTTCACAAACATCATAGCTTAAGCCTGTTGTCGTGACTATGCATTAGAGGGTTGGTTAAAAATCAGATTTTAGAATTTTATTGAGTCTGGTTTGTTTTTCATAACCTTATTTAATAGCTCTTGCCCTGTGAGCTTCAGATAGGAAGTTTTCCCATGCCTGTTGCGCAGTTGAAGAAAGGGAAAGGCTAAATTGACTCTTGGCAAATTTTAGGGTAGGCTATAAGAGGGGTCCTGACGTTCCAGCCATTTTGTCATCTGTCCTGCCTTCCTCTCTCCTAGGGGAAAGCTCTGGCATTGACCTGGCAGGCTTAAATATGAACTACCCAGAGGGGGAAGCACACATCCCAGAAACAAACTTTAGCTGGTTGGTTTTTCTTCCGCTCTGATGGTGTATGATCAAGGGTCTAACCAATAAGGGTCTTGTATTTCACTGAATTATGTACTGGTTCTCTGCACTCCACCTTTACCCCGGTGCATTTTGAGGATTCTTTGCAGTTAAGCCTGCAGACACACACATTCATTTAATACGGGCAGAGTGCTTCAGAAACTGAAACTTAAAATAGCTTTCTATTTTATCCTACAGGAAGCAAAACAGTATCATGCTTAATTACTGCACTAGGATGGGAATGTGTCATGAAAGGCAGAACAACCTTTTGTCCTCATCTATGCTGTTTGGGAATACTCTCACGTTCAGCATCCTTATTTTATTAATTTATTTTAAGTTAAAAAGAGCTAATGGAAGTTGATTAGCCTTTTCATTCTTTCCTTGGTATGCTAGTTAGCTTTCTTTATAGAAATGCAGATAGCTTAGGTAACTTAATACAGTAATGTCAGAAGATACTAGGTCAAACTTTGTAATGTAGTTCAGAATCAACCATGCATCTTCAGTAGACAGCACTCGCTTGATGCTTGTTTTAGTGTTAATAGAATTATTTAGCAAATACTGTTAGTAAGCTATGTGAATAGAAAATACACAGCTCTTGGTGTCCTTGGGTATCAGTTACTTGTGGAACGATATATGCATGAAACTTGTATTGTGCAGAGGTATGTACATTTTTTCTATGCTTTACAATATCTGGAGAAGATGTAAATGTGCTTATCGACAGCGTTATAGTTCTGACTCTTGTTCTGATTGAAGTATTTTTGTTCTTCAGTTTTGGCAAGCGTTCTGCAGGAAGCTTCAGGCGTGGCTGTGAATGCATTGTTTTAGAGCCATCCGAAATGATTGTGGTAAGAATATTTTCATTGAGTTGCTTTCAGATTTTATACACCAGTTTTGGTAATGCTTGAAATTCCAATAAAATTTGAACGGTTTTCTGTTTTGCATGTGATCTTCTTATAAATCTAAGATATCATATGTAACTTCCTTGCTATTCTTTGCACACAGACTTGCATTGTTTGAGTGATAAAGGCATCTTTTATATTGTTACATTTACTTTTGCAGATTTCTTGCGAAACTAAAGTTTTCTTGTGCTAGCAGAATAGCAAAACTGTTTGTTGTTTTCTTTAAAGCTCTGCTTTGTATTATAGCTAAGTATAGATGCTGTAAAGTATTAATCTCAGGTTAGCTTAAGTAATTAATGTTTGATCGAATTAAATTTTTCTCAACTGTCTGAGGTTTTAAGAAGCAGTTTGAACATTTAAAATTCTGCCAACTTTTGTGGGTGAAGGTTATTTTGTTAGCAGTGTCTGCTGTGGTCCAGTGGCAGAACAGAATCATCTCTGAGAGTTCACAGGCTCAAAAGTCTTTAATTGCCACCTCGGGGTGCGTCATCTGACCAAATGCACAATCAGTGGGCTAAATGTTTGGGTTTTTTTTTTCTGTCACTGAGATAGTGATCACTTCGTAATGCAGGCATGACAATTATCTAAGCCATCTATAGATGATAGTTCAAATATAGACTGTGACACTAAATACTTTTTTTTTCCTAAAAAATGACAGTTTCAACAAAACTTGTGGAAGCTTAGGAAATTGTTGTATAGCTTTAGGTTTGTAGAAGAGATCAGGTTACTCGTTTAAAGCTGATTGGTAAAAAAAGTAGCTTTTTAACTTTATGCAAATGAAGGCATGCTTTTGTGGGTTTGAAGCTCTTTGTGATTCCACTGTAAACAGATAAAGATTATTGTGTAATGGTAGCTTTTTCTGTTAGATGTTTGGTGATATATCTCCCTCTTCCAATTCTAATTAAGAAAATCATCTTAAGAAGCTAATAGAGTATAGTAGGAGAAACAGAAGGCATATGTGAGAAATGCCAATTACTGTTTCCCTATCCCTAACTAAAGCTCTGTCACTTTACTTTGTAAAGGAGTGGCTCCCCAGCAGCAGCCCACTGTGCTTCCCGCAGCCACCCCCCC
>VZSF01007296.1:268730-386258 GCA_013398295.1 Chionis minor
CTGAATAGAAGGAGTTAACTGAATCGCTATAATGTAGTCAGTGCTGAAAGGTTGGGTTTTTTTCTCATTTGTCTGTTCGAGTAAGGTTTCTAGTAGGATGAACACATAAGAGATGTTGACTTTCAGGCAAGTTACATTGAAAAGATTTTTCTCTCTTTCAGGAAAACCAGAATTCCTAGTTCAAATATTTTCATTGCAGTATACTGTCGTGTAGTAATTTAGAACTTTTATTTGAAGACTCTGAAGCTGAGAAGACTTATTTTATATTAGGATATACCTAATAGGTATTTTTTATTCTCCCTATTGCTGTTTTGAATTGATTTGTTTTCATGTAAATACAGTCTATTAAAAGTCCTTCTTTTATGCCCTCAAAATATTTGAGGTAAATAATAAAACCAGTGCTGCCTATTGAAGAGTGAAGCCTTTGCCATAGGTTGGTTAGGGAAGACCCCAAGTGACAAATAATGGCCAGTAGGAAAACCACCAAAGCGCGTTCTCATACCAATTTTCTTTTTGTAATGTATTGAGCGGTGAAATATTTGTATTTGTGCAAGTGTAAGAAGGGGAAGATGAAGGGAGCTTTTCTTCTGTCGTTTTTGAAAAGTGGACATATTCAGCAGTGTTCATACCAATGTTGGGGGTGTTTTTTTTTTTTAATAGTGGCTTCAGTTAGTGCTGAAAATGCAGGAAATTCAAAGCTAACTTTTTTTTTTGAAAACAGGACTTGTGTTTCTAACAAGAAGAAACATTTTTATTTCTTGGAGGAAATTACATTCTCTTGCATCTATTGTAGGTTGATTACATGGATGAAAATGAGGAGTATTTTCAGCGTCAAGCTTCTCATAGGCAATCTCGAAGAAGATTTAGGAAAATCAACCAAAAAGGGGAGCGACAAACAATTATTGATACTGTTGACCCTTATCCTGTGGGGAAGCCACCTCTACCTAGAGGCTACCATACGGTAAGCTGTCTGTATTTATGGTTCACAAAAACATAAACAGGAAAAGTACTGGAAATAAAACAATCAAAATGGTTAAACTTGCTGGTATCTTTAAAGAAGTGTGCTTCTGTAGGGAAGTTTCCCCTTACAATACTGTGAATTTGGCTTCATCAGTATGTGAACATGTGTGCAGCTTGTGTCTTAGTTCAGAGTTGAAAGCACGTTTCATGTGATTGTGAATGTCTTGTATCATTTTGTAGCATTCCAGTCATTATTTGAAACTGTGAAAGAAACTATGTTCTCATTTCCTTTTGATATTAAGTTACAGTACAAATAGTTTAGCATAGAGTGTTTAAAAGGTCAGTTGGTGAAGCGCTCATTCTTGTATATGATAACAGTTGTTGCCTGGAAAGGACTGTGCTGCACTGCAGTAGGCCAAATTCTTGAACTAAATCTGTCATTTGTTTTTGGTATCCAGAACTTGAATCTTAAATTATCCTTTACTGGTGTCTGCCTCGAGCCCTTTATACTTGGGTTTCAGTGAGCTACATAGTTTGCCCATGGTCAGGGAGATCATTTGGTCTTTTTACTTGATTTCTTTTCTCTCTCTCTCTTTTTTTTTTTTTGTCTTACGTGTTGAAAGTTTCCAGGCTTTCTTTTGAGATGAAAATAAACTAATAATTAAAACTTATTCTACAAAATATTTTATATGGCTCTTAAATTGAGAAAAACTTTATTAGATTAACATTTGGTTGGTATTGATTTCAACTGTAAGCAATATACTTGAAAAGTTGTTTGTCTTTGGCTCTCATTTATTTGTTTAAACCCTCAAATCTGCTAGAACCGTAAAGGCATGGGCATATAAATAACTTTGTGCATATTTAATCTCATTGAGTTCATTGGACTGAATTTTGCAATATAAGCCACATGCAGGAAGACTTGCAGGATTAGAGCTTCAGTGTTGTTAAAATACTGTCTTTGATCCAGTGCAGTTGTAGGTTTTTTCCATTTTTCCTTCTTTATCCTTATTCCTTGACTTGTTTGCCAGTTCCCTGTATATTCAGTGTGTGTCTGTGTGTAGATGTTTGATTACATCTGTTAATTATACAGGCTTTTCCTCATGAGTTGAATAATTACATTTTATGCCAACAATTTGTTTTTGTTTATACAACAGCTTTTAATGGTTTAATTTTCAGTGCAGTTTTAATTGCCTCTAAATTTAATACGGATTGAGCCAGTTCACTTGGTTTGAAGATGAAACATTTTACTGATTTGTTTTTGAACAATAAATATGTGGCATTATATTTTGTAGGAATTATATGAAGAATTACTTTCGTATTATTTAAATATGTGTGTTGTGCTTCGCAGACAGTTCTAGTGTGATATTTATCTAACTCTAGAAGGGCAATATTGAGATTACACGCAGTGCCATTTGCATTCGTAGGTCCTTGCCTGTTGTATAAATTTCACTTTAGGTACGCCTAATGAGTTTTTGGTAAGCTTAACTGGTACTAAGAGCAAAAGCCCATTGTGTGCCATTCTGTTGCGAGAGTTCATAATGATTTTGTGTATGTGTTGGGAAATTCATTGCAAGCAAGATTTCATATTGAGTTGAAAGAGATTGCCAAATAAACTGTAAAATTTGCAATAATTACAGTCAAATGTTGCTCTAAAAAGTGTAATATGATGCATATGACTGACTTTTTTTTTCCCCCAAAGCAAATAGAGTCAGATAAGCTCAAATGAGTTTTACAACATAGTCAAGACTCTTCATGCTGGCCCACTCCCTTCTATTTTTACAGTATTTGGTGATCTTCTGTACATTGTTCTCTCATTCACTTCTCCTACCAGTATTATTTCTATTGCTGTAACCATATATGTTAAAGGCTGCATTGTCTTTTCTCCCTTCCTATTTTATGTCCCTTGACCTCATTTTTTTTAGTCTTAATTCCTTGAAAAATTGGCTGTAGAAAGCAGGAATCTTTTTGAAACACACAGGAATTCAAAGCATATATATTCATAGCACATATCTTGTGGGCTTGTTGCCCATCCATTCTTTCGTCAGCACCTGTCAGGGTCTCGTCTTTGGTTCTACTTCTTAATTTTGGATAAATAAACAAGGAAGCATTTAAAAAAATGCAGATGTTCAGATACTGAAGTAAATAATGTGTTAAAGTCAAATTGGAAAGGGATTAATATGATGCGTTTGTTTTCAAGTTTAGTATTCCATGTGGCTGCGTTCTGGTTTAGGTGTAGGTACAAGCGATTCAACGTAATAAAGCTGCTTTGATAGCGTCCTCGAAATCTTCACAAAATGTATAATTTTCTTATATTTTGTTTTACCCTAAATCCATAGTTACCATGTAGAATGATTCTTTTTTTGTTGATAAATTGGTAATGCTTTATTTGCAGTAGTCTCTGAATGCTTTTCTTCAGAAAGTTCACACAATATTTTCTGAAGAAAGTTTTCAATATCTTTATGAAAACGTAGAGTGAAACGTAGAGCTTAAATGAAGATGCATGGCTGTGCTTTTCTAGAATTAAAAGTTAAATTCAGTGCTCTCAGTTGTGGCATGGCTTTCTGCAATAGTGAGCTCGTAGGGGACGGTGGACCCTCATTAACATAATTTTAACATTATCTTCATACTGGTGGAATGTACTATGGCATGTCTGATAATGTTCATCTTTTCCTTTCCTCCTATATGGCATTCATTTCATTTTGGCTCACAGGAATGCACTAAACCTCAGGTATTGTAACTTACTGTGTATGGTCCACTAACAATTTACTTGTGGGTTTGCAGTGTGATATCATAATACTGATGCGATGTTATGATTAAAATTGCCTCCTAGCTTTTGCTTTGATACTTGAGCAATCTCACTATGATATATAAATACTAATGTCGGTGTGGAATTTGGTGACAGCACAATGTCTCTTGCCCAGCTTGATTGACATGTCTTCCTTGCTTTGACATCCTGTGATTTAGAGAAAATAGAGAACAATAAGCAAAGGGTATACATAAAATATTTAGCATGTGACAGACATTTTACTCAAGTGTCTCTTCCATGACACGGAGGACATAATCTTTGATTTTGATTTAAAAAATAGGTCCTTTGTTCCTGTTTAGTACCTCTATGTCAGTAGGGCAGGGAAATGGAGTGTGACAAGATGGGCACCAAAAAGTTTTTGTTAGCTGAAAGCTTGCAACGCTGCTTCTTGCTTGTCTTCTGTTCTGATGATGTGTACTGATTTGGTATATAGAAGCTGGATTTTGTAGACTCCTATCGAAGTATGTGTAAATGGCCATTATTTGAAACACAGGCTTGCCAAGCTGGGGAGAATAGTGTGCCTGAGTAAGTCAAGGATCTTGGAATGGCACCAAACCAAACAAAATACAGAAGTTTTGCCTGACATGGGATCTCAAATGCAGTCAAAGTAATCTGAATATCTCTCTGGCATCCTTTAAACTTAACTTGTTTTTGTAATTGCATTTATCAGTGTCAAAGTGAGTAACTACTGAGCATCCACCAAAATACAACGTTTGATAGAAGTGTCTTGTCAAACTGATAAATGTCCTCACTAGTATGCTTGATTAGAGTATAGTAGTACACTAGTATGTGTGATAGAGTGGAAAACAAACGAAAACTACTTTTTTAAACTTTAAAATTCTTCCTTTCCTCAAATCCTACTTCTGTCAATTATCCTGATATTTTTATCAGGAAAAGTATTTATTTTAAAATTTCTTTCTGTGTAACATGCTTCAATTCATTTCTTTATCTGAAAGACTTAGAGGGTTCAAATTTGAATATGGTTCCAGTATCATAGGCAAGTGGCTTCTGTGCTGAAATGCCCTCTTTCATCACTTGTATGGTACATTTCTTCGAGGAACCCAGTTTTTTGTCCTCAGATCAGTGCTCACCAGTTTTTCAGTGGAATGATCCTGAGTTAACCTATGGTTACAAAAATATTATAGCCAAGAGTGATAATGTGCTTTTCAAATTATGATAAGAATTTGAAATAAGAATTATGAAAAGCATTTGTAGTATTTTGGTAACTTACCCTGACGCTTGAAGGACCATTTGAAGTGAAATCTGATGTTCAATATTGTACTTAGGCATGTTACTTCTGGAACAAGTTGCTGATTTCTAGGATGAGGAAAATAGAAACTTTGTAACATATGGAAATAACATGAATGTGTTTTATCAGACTGAGAAAATGGCATCCTTTTTGCCACATTTGTAGTTTGGTAGAATGGATCTGTTCTTTTTCAGGGAAGGAAAAAAATCCTGATAGGTTTAGGTTGAGCTGTTCTTACTTCAGTGTGGAAAACCTACTTCAGATTGTTTTTGATAGAAAATTTTTGCTTGTGCTTCCAATGTGTCAGAAACAGTATTTAACTATGTTAGTCTTAACACCTTCTTACTTAATAAGAAGTACTTGTTTTGTTTTGAGTGACTTGACTGAAAGAATGTGGACCCTTTCTCTTGAGAACCTACGTGGCTTTTCTTCTGCTTTTAGGCTGATTTTTTTTTTTTTTTAAACTTTTAAAATAGAATAGTCACCTATGGAGTGAATTTAAAAAAGAGTAGACTTACTGCCAGTAAACTTTGTGGCTGCTTCAGTGTATCTGTGAAGAATTGCTCATGCCCTGTCTGGGTGCTGATGAGCTGATTATTGTGTATATAATGTGTGACGTACTTAGTGTAAATTAACAGAAGTTCATAAAGGAAGAGTAATTTTGTCCAACATAATATGCTGTTCTTTAGTGGCATAGAGGTTATGAGTAGAAATTTATAACCCCCTGGTTTGTGATAGTCTGTCTCTCCTGTGTCTTAGACTTGATGTGTAAACTGAAATGTGGGCTTTTACCAGCCCTGTACCATAGCCTTTGTTTTGCTAAAGGCAAAATGTGAAAGCTTACTGGGGAATATTTAGAGAGCTGCAGGTAGGCTTGTAAATAAAATACTGAAGCACCTGTGAGTATCCCTGAACAGAAGGTGTAGTATGTGGGGTTTTTGCGCTGTGACAATCTGTCCAGATTTGAATGAGTTAATGGGCTTATGAAAACTGCTGCTAGTGCATCCTCAGCCAGGCTTTTTCAAGCCAGCTGCTGAAATCCCCGCAAAAGGTCTCTGTGCATTTAGTAGCCTTTCTTATCCCATTCAGCTTGAGATTCACGTGAGGTGACAATCCGTTTATCCGGTGTCGGAAGGAAAAGAGCGCTGGGCATGGAGCCGTCAATAAACCCCGGCTTCTTCCCCAAGTTACAAGCATGCAACAAATTTATCCCCACACGCTGGGCTGCGCAGCCACTCGTCGTGCCGATGCGTTAAGGGCAGACAAGTATTGTCCTTTTGGATTTTATTTGAAGGAGGTGACTGCAAATTTGAATGAGAAGAGGGCTGGAAATGAAACCATGTCTAATGTCGCTGAGGCAAGTCTTATGTGCAGCCATGACTCCCTGAAAAAATAAGTATGAGGGTTTTTTCTAGCCTTTTTTTATGTTATTTTTTAAAAAGTATTAGAACCTGCTCACTTAGTAGGAAATTGTAGAAACCCTGCTTCCTGCCCCGGTTTTCTCTTATACCTAATAACTGGTGCAAAGCATTGGCAAAGTAACCTTTCTTTCCCTGATACTGTTCCTGTTCACATTGTCTGCCGAGACTCGAAAATTCCTGGATTGAAAATTTATGTTCAGATTGTTCCGTTTTATGAAACAAAATTGCCTTTTCCTTTGTCTGCAAAATTAGATTTTAAAAATCAACAAAGCTGTTGCATGTCATATTTCTGTATTTCAGAAGTATTTAAAAAAATAAGAATTTTAAATTTTTCTGTTGGAGCTTGATGCAAAAGCCTGTTTTCCTTTATTTGGTGCATGTGGCTCCTGAAGTGATGTGGAAGCCTACAAGATGACAAGCAGTGTTTTCTTGTGGTTAGTATAGTAGGTGAGAATGCAAAAAAGCTGTGATTTTATTTTAGGACTATATTACAGAAGTCCAGTATAATTTGGGATGAGACTTAATGTTAAAAGCCAGCACTACACAATTGCTTCTCTGGATGCTTATGTTGTAAAATACATATTGCTGGGTGTCTTTCCATGGCTCACAACAGGTGATCATGAAATACCCCGTGTATGCTTACTTTGCAACAATGTGGACTTTACAGTATTGTGATATACCTTGCTAGAATGTATTCTTGTTAGTGCATTGTATTCTACATTGTAAATTGATGACAATATAGTAGTGGCCTTAGTCATTTTTATTACATATAGAATTTCAGTCATTTTAGTTTGAATAAGTAGGAACAGTTGTCAGATACCAAATCTACAAGAAATCAGTTTAAAGGAAAATCTTTCAAGCCTGTAAATAGCTTCAGCTTTTAATGTTCCTGATGACTTTTAGGATTATCTAGCACTTTCCTTCTAACACAAGTTCACTTAATAAAAGAAAAAGCAAACCACAGAATCAATTGTGAGTATTCACATTAAAAAGCGTGCTTTTAGGAAGAAGGAACCACATCTGAGCTAATTTGCCAAGTCTAGGAAAACTACTTGATAAGGCAGCGAACAAGGAGACGTGGACACACTGAAAGCTTGATGTTATACAAAGGTATAAAGGGTATGGAGAGGTTGTGGGGAAAAAACAAATTTTTTTAAACATCCTTGACCTTGGAAGTGTTAAGCAAGTCTATTTACAAAGGAAAAAAGGCATGGAAAAACTTCCTAGTCAGGTGTACTTGGTCATCAAAAATGTCTGGGGAAGCAGGATGTTTGAGGGTTTTGGCTTTAGAGACTGACATGAGTTACGGCAGCTGAACGTATTTAAATAGATTCAATTTTTGAACTTGATGCTAGCTTACTTTTCCCCCAGATAGAGGAAAAACGTGAAGAGCAGGGAGAAAGGAAGCTGGCAAGGTCCTGTTATGTGCCATACGCAAAATGAAAGCAAAAAGGTCATCTTGCATATAAAAATTAAAGTGGACTCTTTCTGTTCTTGGTTATGAAACTAATTCATTTAAGTAATGTAAGCACAGAATAGTATTCAAAATATAATTGTACACACACCTAAATTTACAGTGTATTGCCAATGAGAAGTGGCATGCTATGTTAGTGTGTTTTAATCACATGTTTCCACACGTGATTAAACATGTTTGCACAAAATAATTTGTCTCTAGTGATAGCACATTCAGTTTAAAATAATTTATTTAATGTTTCTAGTATTTCAAATAAAATAAACTGTATTGATCCATTAATAAAAGAAAGGGGCTAGTTCTTAACATTGTGAACTGCAAGTGTCATTTTACATAGAAGGATATTTATTTAGTTGCTTTTGTTCATTTACAAAATTCAGTGTGCAGTTTCAAAAGCAACTGGTTTTATTATACCCTTATAGTGATAATCTGCTCGTCATTTGGAATGACATTGATGTATGCATCGTAATAGGAAGTAATACAAAATATCAAATAGATACACATAGCCAGTATATGTAATTTTTGAACACATGAAGTAATGCTAATTCCTGAAGTGTGTGTCTGTGTTACATTTACAGGTGTATTTTAAAGTGAGACACTACAAACATTGGGTGGTAATTTTCTCTCAAATATTAAATTCTTGAGATGATTTGGGCAGTTCCCATTGACCATTTTTTATACAGAAGCTGGATGTTTCTTTATGGGAACAACCCCAGGTAATGTTTCAATGGCAATACATAATTCCCATCCCTGTGTTCTGTGTTTGTTGCAAAACACAACCTTTTTAGGCATATGGCTTTTTTTTCCTTCATCTGTGTTGCAAAGGACT
Organism: Chionis minor; assembly: GCA_013398295.1. Lineage (NCBI taxonomy): Eukaryota > Metazoa > Chordata > Aves > Charadriiformes > Chionidae > Chionis > Chionis minor. Next base: position 277,467 of record VZSF01007296.1, read on the forward strand.
ATTACTGTTTAAAGTTGTGAAGGACGTTATGTATTATTGTTAATATATGAGCAAGACTATCATTTTATTTTGTGTAGCACCCGAAGCAAAACAAAATTCTTAGTTCATCATCCTTTTAGTAATGTCTACTGGCAGGCTAATGCAAAATTAATGACGTGCAGTGTGTTATTTACTCAACTTGCAGCTTCTGTCAGAGGATGTCTATTTTTATATATTACATCATCCCTGCTGCAGAGTTCATATATGCATTGGGATTTACTGATCTTCCATTCCCTCTGGAAGGGCTCATATTGATGTCATAACTGGATTTGTAATTGTGATTAGATTTGGAAATTCAAAGAGAACCATCAAAGCTATGCAGTATTTTCTGCAACTGAAGTGTCAGTAATATTACTGAGTTGTTTTTGTGGGTTTGTTTTTTTTAAAGATATATTACTGACACTAGGTCCTGTTTACAGCTTGTAGAGTTGCCAATACTTTATGACCACACATATTTGAAATTTTGGTTAACAATAGCATGGATTTTCCAGAGTAGTGTGAGTTTTGTGCAGTTACTGATTTGCAATGAGCTCTTTTGTGTTATATAAAAGATTGCTTTTCTGAGATGTAGGGTATAAAACTGTATGTGAGGTCTGTCATCGTGCAGCAGAAATATGAATTTTTCATAACTCTTTTCTGCACTGATCATTACATAGTGTAACTAAATACAAATATTGAATTTCCACCACTTTAATCTTCCTCAGCTCTAATAAAGTTTAAAAAACAAACACATACATGTGTTCTTAAATATTTTTTAAATAGGCTATCTTCATTAGCGCAAGGTTGTTCATTTAGAAACAATATTTGCATATAAAGTACATATAGGGAAATGGGATCTGCATATGCATTATACTTGTAGAATGCAAATACAGATCCTTTCAACACTGGCATCTCTATACAGATGAGCATCGTGAGTGATTGTCCTAATGTGGACGTTTGCCCACTAAAGCATAGAAAGAAGCTGTCAGTTCATTTTTTTCCCAAGCATCTGAGCCACTGTTAGGTGAGATGTGCTTGATGTAGTGACCTAAAGATAAAATGATTAGTATTTGGTGTAAATTTTTCCACAAAAGGTTCTGTTTCTGAGTACTTCTAACAGTGTCTTTGTATTTGGTTTGAATAATTTAAAATGATCATTTTGCTGAGTGAATTTCAAAGCTCTAAAAGATTAGTAAAAGTAGCAGTTTAAATATCCTGAGTGACGAAGAAAGTATGGATAGAATTGAAAAATGGGAAAGGTAAAATGTTCCAAGCTCCAAGAAAGCCAAGAGTGTCTCGGCTTGTATCAGAAATAGTGTGGCCAGCAGGACTAGGGAGGTGATTGTCCCCTTGTACTAGGCACTGGTGAGGCCCCATCTCAGTGGGGGTCGGTGTCTTCTGCCAAGTATCAGGCAACAGAACAGGAGGAAACGGCCTCAAGTTGCACCAGGAGTGGTTTAGATTAGATATTAGGAAGAATTTCTTCACCAAAACGGTTATCAAGCATTGGAACAGGCTCCCCAGGGAAGTGGTGGAGTTGGCATTCCTGGAGGCATTTAAAATACGTGTAGATGTGGTGCTGAGGGACAGGGTTTAGTGGTAACTTGGCAGCACTAGGTTAATGGTTGAACTCGATGATCCTAAAGGTCTTTCCCAACCTAAATTATTCTATGATTCGGAGTCCAGAGAATCAGTTATTCTTTCACTTTCTGTTTTGGATTTGCAAATACTTATTCTCTTGGACAACTGGTATTTGTTAGTTCCTCACTGGTCTTGCAGTTATCGATTGTGAATGAAAGGAGGGAAAAAAAGAAAGCAAGTCTATTTCCCCATATTTTGAAATACTGATGTTATAGTCATGTTTAAAGGCTTTGCCAAAGACTGGAACCTATTCCAACGCATTTAAACACCACCCTTACATGATGCGTTTTGGTGCATGAGTATCAAATGAGTTTGAAATGAGGAAGGAGGAAATTAGAGGCNCTCAAGTTGCACCAGGAGTGGTTTAGATTAGATATTAGGAAGAATTTCTTCACCAAAACGGTTATCAAGCATTGGAACAGGCTCCCCAGGGAAGTGGTGGAGTTGGCATTCCTGGAGGCATTTAAAATACGTGTAGATGTGGTGCTGAGGGACAGGGTTTAGTGGTAACTTGGCAGCACTAGGTTAATGGTTGAACTCGATGATCCTAAAGGTCTTTCCCAACCTAAATTATTCTATGATTCGGAGTCCAGAGAATCAGTTATTCTTTCACTTTCTGTTTTGGATTTGCAAATACTTATTCTCTTGGACAACTGGTATTTGTTAGTTCCTCACTGGTCTTGCAGTTATCGATTGTGAATGAAAGGAGGGAAAAAAAGAAAGCAAGTCTATTTCCCCATATTTTGAAATACTGATGTTATAGTCATGTTTAAAGGCTTTGCCAAAGACTGGAACCTATTCCAACGCATTTAAACACCACCCTTACATGATGCGTTTTGGTGCATGAGTATCAAATGAGTTTGAAATGAGGAAGGAGGAAATTAGAGGCAATGCAAGAATTTAGTAATAAAACAAGAGCTGTAACCTGTAGCTCCTGGCTTCTAGTCTGGTTTAATGATCTTAAACAGTAATTTGCTGAAGTAAATTAGAATGGTGACAGTAAATTAGAAGTAAATTGTGTATACACAATTTGTATGTGTATAAATTGTGTTAACATAGCTTGGATTTTCATGTGTTTGAAGCTTTGTGCTACTTGTAATTTTTGCTGTGTGGAAATACTGCTGTAATTCCTATTTGTGGATTATTTCAACATTTTGTTTTGTTTTGTTTTTTAAAGGGGGTGCAAAAAATCCTTAAAAGTAAACATTTCACTCAGAGATTGAATGTCCATGCTTGTATCTTCCAGTAGGTGACAGTTCAGTTCACGGGAGCTAACAAGTCCTTAGTAAAGCAAGTTAGATACCTTGAATTTACCCACAAGGCTTGTGTGTAAATTCTTTCCCTCTCCTTCACCATCCTGCTAACATGCTTATGTAGCCATACTCAGGCCACTCTGAAACGTAGTTGTTCTTAGATGTGAGGCTGAGCACCCTTGAGGACTTTTTAAATTACTGGTATTTAGACATCTCTGATTGAAAGATACATGTTTTTTTTAAATAATGAAAAAAACTTTGTTTCATGTAAGGTCTAGTCAAAGTGTTAGTATTCTGTTGTATGAGTAATGCAGACTTTTTTCGCTATCTAAAAACAATTTGGCCCACTTGGTAATTATTTTTAAAAGTAAGGGACAACTAAAGTTGCACAGGGCTTGTTACTGATAAAAATTAAAGGTCTGGATAAATGACTTCGGTACAGTTGCTAGAGCCGGGGCACAAAGCTCTCAAGGTATATTAGTTTATGGTGCATTACGCAAGGGAGGATATGCAGGGGCATGAGGAGAGTGTTCTCCAAAAAGAAAATGATCTTGTGCTGGTAAACTGCTTTTAGTGTTGATTTTAATTGGGAACCCTGGAGTAGACTCTTTGGAGAGTCTTCCCTGGGTAAGACCATGGCTGGAGACAAACCCAAAAGTTATTTCCTTCCAACAGACAGTTGAAGTGAATGAAAATCCCCTGTAACAGCAACCAGCCCTTTCAAAGTTAAACTTCCTCAAGATACCAGAGATAAGTGGTTAGTTACCACAGGAGATGTCCAAAAAACCACTCAGGAATATGGACAGAAAGGACTCAATGGCACATATGGTTGTAAAAATGACACACTATTTCCACCGTTATGTGGGGAATCTGGAAACCTAACAGCAGTCTGGGGGTTTTCTGCCAGTCCCGTCTATGTCTGCACCTGGAACATAGAGATGAGAGTTTCAGATTCTCCCTTAAAAGTTCTGACTTATGTTCAAGAAAAACTCTTAGAAAGTGTATCATATTTGCTGAAAACAAAAGTACTCCCGCTCTACTACTGCCAAGATCTCCCAATGAATAAAAAAACAACAAAACCCAACAGAAAACTAGCTACGATTTAGAGATGATTAGAAAAATCTGTGTTTTGTTTGTTTTTAATCCTTTAATATTTTATACTGAAACATTAAATAATTGTTCCGCTGCCTTGGGCAGTGGTCTCAGATACATTCAGCTCCATGCTAGAGCAAATGTCCTTGTGATTCAAACATGTCAGCATATTTCAGGTACCAGGATTCAATGGGGCTGGTAAAAAAACATAACTGTCTAGAATTTGGGCAGTTGGTTGACCTCAAGAAAATCCCTGAGTCTTACCTGACTCTTACCTTTTAACAGTGCAGCAGTAGGATACACGTGAAAGAGGTATGCGGTTATCCATCTTCCGTAAAGTTTTTCTGCATTATTATACGGTGAAGAACATGAAATTTCGGGCATGTCTCATGTAAGCGAAGACCTCATGCCCTTGGATTCCTGCTGTGAAATCGGTATGGACACAATGACCTGTGGGTTTTTTTGTGGGTATTTTTGGGTGGTGTGTTTTTTGGGTTTTTTTTCTTCCTTCCTCCAAGATAGTCAGGCGATTTGTATCTCAGTAGTGAACCTCATCCCCAGCAGGTATGGGTGTCAAGGTGGTGTTTAGATCTGGTATAGAGGCCTTGCTCGTCCTAGATGCCCTCTGTCATCATTCTTGACCTTAAAAGAGTATTTGCTTTTTTGCTTTTTTGCTTTTTTTCCATAGTTTAAAAGCAGAAAGTACATTCTCATGTTCTCTGATTTAATTAACACATTATCTTAAACTTTTGTCCTTACACCAAAGTGAGAAAATTTTATGAATGATGGGAAAAACTTAATCTGTCTTGCGACTGTGCTTTTCTGCTCCTGAAGTACTGAAACAGTTAAGGAAATTAAACTTATCTGTGACCATACTGCCAATTGAAGTCAATAACATCTCACATTTTAATGTCTAATTTTTAATATTTAATAATTATAGTATATGCTTTTAAAGCCTCATTATATGCATTAAACTTTATGCTTGTGTAAGTAATAGCCCTTTGCTTTATGCAAATATCACAGGTAAATCAGTTAAACATCACATACAGTGGTTTCACAAATAAACATACTAATTATGATTTTGATCTTGCAAGCAAAATTCAACAAGTAAGACCTTACAGGTGATTTTTTTTTTTTTAAAGCATTGTTAGGTTTAACGCATAAAAAAATATGGAGTCCAGAGAAAAGTTTGTGTTCTGTATTACTGTGGTGAGCCTTTGTTCAAGTTGGTTTTGTAAGCTAAAGTAGATACCTTGGAAATGGGACAGCCTGTCACGCTTGGGATGAGTATCCACCAGTTACAGGTTTTCTTCGTGTCTGTTCTAACGTAATTTGTTGTAGGTAAGAGAATTCGATGGCGAATATTTTAAGCAAATAGTATAACTTGCTCCCATTTTAAGATGAATGGCACACAAACAGAAAGTTTGCTGGGGTGGAAACAGAGCTGCGCGCAGAAGGTGACAAATGAGTCTGCTGTCAGAGGGGAGATTGGCGGTCTGCGGCACATCCACCCAGCTGAGGCACCAGCCTGACTGCTCTGGGCTTGCCATTATTTTAAAGAGCCGGATTATAGGTTCATCTGCAGCAGCAGCTCAGCAGAAAGGCATTTGTTCAAATGGTCTGTAACATTAGCAAATGTGTTAGCAAACAGCACGCTTGCGCCCCATTCTGACTGTTGCTTTGGGGTTGCCAGTGAAGTGGTGAACATAGTTATAATGATGTTAATGCCGCAGCTTTACGAATAATAAAAAAAAAGAAACAAAACAAACCCAAAACAATCTAATTTGACAAATACTATTACTTTATCAGTGTGTTTTGGTCGAAGTGGTATTTTAGTCATAGAAACTCACCTTGGAGAACGTATTTGGTAATTTTCCCGTATTCAACACAGTTTTATTTAAAGTTCTCAAAGTTCTCGAGAAAATGCAAATGGGACAGGTGTGCCTAGACAATCCCATGTCTGCCTTATGCGATAAACAGGAACTCGCTTGCATGAAACTGGGTCATATGGCCAGAGATTTAAATTACTGGCCGTAAATTTGCCTAAATGCATTAGAACAAGACTTTCATATTGTATGGGACATTCGAATGTATTGTAGCATTTGGAGTGAATTATTGCTCTGGGGTTTTACTGGTTTCATTTGGTGTTTTTTAAATCTGATGGGAGTGTCAGATTGTTATTTAGCAATCTCTCTCCTAAGGCTAGTGGGAGGGAGAGAGCATCAGCATTATAGTATTCAGAAGCGTACTCCTGGGAGCTGAACAGTTTTGTGTCCAGTAGCCCTGAGCTTAAAATTAAGTTTTAAACCTCCATTTCTTTCCAACTGAGGGAGGCAGGGAGAAGGAGAGATACCTCTGCCTTCTTTTCCTTAAAATTATGTACTCCGTTTTTGCACTCTTCAAAGTAACTGTCTATGTTCCACCTACACAACTGTGTATTATCTGTGTAATAGTCCCTTCACTGTGAATATTTTTGGGGCATACATAATAATTGTGGATTTTTTTTTTTCCTTACCCCTTGGTCTTTTTCTCTTTCTTTGACTCTCCCACCCCTCCCCTTTCTAGATACTGGAGTCATGAAGTGGCAGTAAATTTGATGACGTTACAGTATTCTGTTGTCTGTTGCCTAAGATTTTGATCACAAAGGAAATGACACTTTATATTGTGTTTAAAGGGAAGGGGAAAATGTGCTGATAACTTCTGGTTTTGAGGTACTTCTGGAAAAGAATGGTTTCTGTCTACGTAATCTGTATGAAATTTTAAGTACTCCTGTAAATAGTTGCGAGTTAAGGTGACTGCTTGAAATTGAAGATTTGAGGTAATCTGTTTTGCAGCATTTGTCATTAACCTAAAAAGGTTTAATACTCCAAGCATTGTTGACGCTGCTTAGGAGAATAATGTCTGTGTGTGAATGTAAAATGGCTGGGAGGCATTACAGTCAGATGCTGCTGAGGTCTGTATGAGTTTCTACCTTAAATTCAGAAGTACTGTTTATGAATCCTGTGGGTAGTCCAAGGATGTCATAGTGTTTGTAGTTACATTTGAAAGGATTTTTTTTAACATTCTTTTCTGTGACTCTTTAAGAGATGCCGCCCTTCTCATAAATACAACATTTTGAAAGCAACTGGGGATAGCCTGTCATGTGCAATTATTGCATATCAGGTTTATTAACATCTCACTTTAATTGCCTAAAAGCATCAGCAAAAATGGTTTGCTCTTTTCAAACTTTAAGCATGGAGTTCTTACATGGGTTTTGAAGTACACATGAACACAAAGTTGCAGTTAGGCTTTAAATAAGCTATTCATGCTTGCTCATGATAGAAACTTTCCAGGATATGTCGTTCTGGTGTCTTACACTGATTTAAATTCTTTTTATTCTTCACTGAAACATAATGATTCACTGAACTTCCGCTTTAATTATTTTTCAATAAAATATAATTTATATGTAACTATTTTCTGAACTGATAATGGACAGTACATACGATTACACTGCACCACTGTACCTGAAAAATGGTGGAAGTGGTGGCAATTGAGGCAGAAGAAATAGGGAAATTAAATCAACCACTTATTTCTTGAAATTGTTTTGGCTCACAAATTGCCAGTGAGTGTTTCCTTCACCTAGTTACAGAAATATCACTTTCCAACTTTTGAATGTAAAGAGGTTTTTTTCTGCTTTGGAAACCACCAAGTTTTATCAGTCTGATGCATGTGAACATCAATTAGACTTTGTTAGGTTGCTCTAAATTTTACATTCATATATGAAGTACTGAGTTAATGTTTTAACAGGTGAGTAGAGGTGTGTAGTAGTGACGAGAATAAGTAGTAAGGAAGTGTTTGATGGCACCGTCATCTGAAAGTTTTGACTTTCAGTACTGTTTTAATGGTGGTGTTGATGTTTTCATGTTACTCTTCAAGGCTTACGCCACAGAAACCTAGGCTAGATTTTAGGTGGAAATACCAGCTGATGCAGACTAAGATACGTGTTGATAGTTCTGTTAGTTCTGTTGCTAGTTCTGATAGTTGATAGTATGTAATGGAGTTGAGAAGGTGGCATGCTCCCTTGCTGCGCTGGGGAGACATGGCTGTCTTGGCAGAACTTCATTTGTTTTCCTGACATGAGCGTAAAACCCCACACTCCAATTCTGCTCATGGTGTTAACCGCAAGGCCACCAAATCAGACTCAAGAGGGTTGTAATTGCTTTGTCAACAAGTAATATTTTTAAATTTTGTACTGGAGAGGGTTTGTCTAAGCTTCCTAGAATGAATAACTTCCGCTATTTCTGGTCAGCGCTTCAGGAGAAAATTGATTGCGCTCAGCATTAGACTGTTTTACAAGGCTTCAGCATAATTTAATATTTTAAAATCATCTGCCAGTTGCACTGGCACATTAGAAAGACTTTTAAAAGTTCTAAACTAATTTTTGTAATTCAATTGTTTAAAGAATAACGTATCATTTAGCATATATGCTAGACCAAAGGCACAAATGTCATTAAACTCTCATAAATTGAATAGATTTACATGTAAAATGTGCTGTTTGTGAAATAGTGTCCTTAGAATAACTGCGGGGAAAAAAATGACATTTCAGGATATTTTCTTGCTTTACTAGAATTCATTTCCACTAATTTTTATAGTCACATTTACTAGCAGTTATTGTCAGTACTGAAAGAAATCGCCGTGTGACAAACTAAACTAATTATCAGTGGACATGCTGTTTTGGTGGAAGCCAGCTGCTGATTGTATGACATCGCATTCTGTAGTATTCATTTTTTTCCTGTATGTTTTTGCCTGCAACAGTAACAACTGTTAAGTCTTTTTTTTCTATTGTTCATGCTAAGAAGAAAAAAAAAAAGACTTTGAAGTTAACTTTAAGCACAGGTGGTCTCTGATTTTAAAGAGTGTGTTGTAAATGTGTTGTAGAGAACTGTATTGAAGTTGAAGCCTAATGGAAGAGTGGCACGTTCCTGTTTGCCCTGGCTTGGTCTCCCCTGTGTCAAGTGGAGTGAATTTGTGGTACTTGAGATGTATGTCGTATAGGGCTGACAATTAGTTCATGGCTTGAGCATGTTTCTTGTTGTGTTTTAGCTCCTCTGCAGTGTGATGATGCTGGTAGAACACGAGGAGTGGTCTAGTGTAAATGGGAGTGACTGGGGAAATTTCTGAGCTTAAGATATAATTACAGTCAGAGAGGAGATTCATAAAAGCCATATGTATCTCAGTCTCTTCCAGATCTTGCATCCCCTCTTGTTTTTAGTGGAATCTGTGTATTTGGTGCGCAAGGAGAAGCAGGAGCTGTGTTCAGAAAGCCCTTAAATGACGTGTTAAAGGGTTCTGGTCGTTGACCTGCCACAGCCCGTGGATGCCTGTGTGGTGGGGAAGCTGCTGAAAATCCCCGCGAGCTCGTCAAGTGCGCTGTTTATAAATACTTGATAACAGTGTTTACAGCTCTGCAGCAGCACTCTTTTGGGTGGGGGAAAAAGGGAGGTGATGTCAAACCCTCTGCTGTATCCTCATCTTCATGAAAAGTCGTGTTCAGCTGAGGATTTGGTGAGGTAAACCGTGGGTCCCTGTTCCCACCCTGACTCCAGTGATATTCTTAGGAGCCAGCAGGAACAGATTCCTCCCCTCTGGGGCTGATACCAGATACAGGCAAGAGCTTGCTGTTTCATCTGCATTGTCCATCTCTACCTTAATGAGTGAAATGGTTAAGTTTCTGAGGGGGCGAGCCTCCAGGAATGTGTCTTCCATTTGACTTGAATATTTCGGTGGATAAAGGGGAGAGGGAGGGAGAGGAGAGAGCGAGAGAAATCCACTTACATCACTCGAACTGCGTAGAGTGTGTGCCTGTGTGCAGGTTAAGAGACAGACTACAGTGTCTTTGCTTTCTGCAGGAAGCAGCAATGCCGTTTGTATCCTAAGAGGAATTTTTTATTTAGAAAAGGAAGCATTCTTTCTACCCAGGAAATGGCTTTCCTTGTGCGTTGCTATGCCAACTGCCTGCAGCCATGGTCTTCCAAAGTAAGCACAATAACGTAATTATATTGGCGTATTGCATTCAGACTCATGAATCTCTGGGTTTTTGTGTATGTGTAACTGTGTTGTATTTCTGTTGCTGACTCTTTGGGCGGTAGCCGTGCTCGCCTTGATCGCAAGGCACAGGCATCATAAAATTAAATGTCCATCAATGTCATGCTGTTAAGATTAATTGTGCAAACTTGGTTAGCTGAGTGGAACAGAGATCACTGGTCACTACTCTGTCAGCATCATTAGCAGCCAGGGGAGGAGGTCCCTATCCGCGGGCTCTGCCCTCGTTTTGGGGGAGTGGAGGGTAGTGGTGGAGCGGGGGGGGGAGGCTGCGTGTGTGAATGTGTGTGATTGCGAATGAAACAGGAGTATTAACAATGCTTGGCTGAGTGCTGGAGGCTGGTTCCTGCACCCTGACTAATATAATACTGTATTAAGCCTTTTTGAGGGAGTCTCTGTGCAGTCAGCCATTTTAGCTTTTTTCCTCCTTTTTCTTTTCTTCCCATTCCTCAGGCTCAGGGAATGGTTTTGTTCCCTTGGATGAATGCTGGCTATGTAGGTTTTCATCAGGCTCTCTACGTCCTGACATGCTTAGACTTTCCGTGTTACAAAAATGGAGCCTAACGCTGTCGTTTGGATTGCTGCTCTGCACTACAAGTGCGAGGGGGGGGTTGAGCTTACCACTAGTGACACTTTTAGCTCCGGCTTGCTTTCCCCCTCTCCTCCTCTTTTTAATGTGATGCTGTAGAGGGTGACTTGCCATCCATAAGAAATTGGTACATGATGTGTAAATTCAGTTCGGCTTATGTTTCTTCATTATGAAACCACTTGCAATCCCAGCTAACCATGGAGTTATGGGCCAGCAGGAGAAACACTCAGTAAGTATTGCAAATTCTGTTTGTTCTATCAATAACCTGTCACGGGCAAACTGCATGGAGATTGAAACTGCTTGTCGTCCTGCTCACGGGCTTTCCTGCTTGTGGATTTAATAGTGGATTTCAAGGGAAGGCTGTACCTGAGGGGGCATTAGAGTCGGTGGCTGTATTTAAGATTGTTTTTAGCTTAGAAAAGACACAACTCTGGAGGTTCTTTTTGAATGTTAAAAATTTACTGGCAAAATGCTGACATACATTGGGCAAGAAGCTATGAGCATTCAGTTAAAATCATTGTGCATTTCTTAAAACTTTGTAGAAATATTCAAGCAGTATAACAAGTGATATAATTGTAGGTGGATATAAGAATAGATTTATTCTGGCTTGCGTGTGGTACTAGTGTGTCGTTGCCTTGTAGCATGGCGTTTAACATCTGTGATACACTTATGCTGAAAATGCAGAAACTGTTAGTAAAACGCGGAATGAACAAAAGGCGTAAGTACTGATGCTTTCTAATTGATCCCATGAGTCAGCTACACCTTTGTCATGCTTTAATCCCATAGGCTGCCTGTGTTTATTGTTTGGAAAAAATGCATTCATAAGCAGAAGAGCAAACATTATTTAACAAGGCCTCAGGTGTCAGGAATTAGAAATTTAGGTTTTACATGATAAAAAGATTCTAGAAGTAGAGATTCTTACTGGTCAGTTGACGTGTTTAAATTTTTGTGCTAGATTTTGTATGGGTCAATGTAATTTCCAATCTGACAACTTGTTTCTTGAAAAGATATTTATATATGTTCTGTGCACACTGTTTGTGTTAGAATGTGCATGGGAATATGTACACTGTGTTCAGCCTATAGAGCTAAGAATCATAAATACTGGGAAGATGCTATAGCAGGAACTTTTTAAAGGAGGAACATTTTCTTCAGGAATTCAATTTTGATTGTATAGAAATATAGAAAGGAATCTAGAAACACTTCAGAATGTGTCTAGTGGATTTTTCTTATGCATGGAGCAGACATATCACAGTTTCTTCTCGTAGTCTGTTTTGTTCCTTTCCTTTCTTAATTACATTCTAAGTACAAAGGAGTTTGTGTTACTGAATCATTTGGTGTTCATGAAATATTTAGAACTTAATCTAAAAAAAACCAACCCCAAAAACCAAACAAAATCCCTCCTTTCCTCCTGAAACTCAAGTACTGAAGAAGCTGAAATAGAATAGGATACCTTGAATTTGCAAATAGGAATAAAATGAGAAAGCTTTTTATAGTCTCCGAAGAATGTTGATGAAAAGTTCTAGATTGATTCTGGTAACACAGCAAATCTAACAGATGTAAAATAATTGCTTATAGATAAAGGAAAAAAATTAACTTGGCATTTTAGAGACTGTACATTACAAGCTCTGTCATATTGTTGTTGTATTGCTTTGAATTTATTGAATCACAGAGATAAATTTAACTCTCTGGAACAAAAGGTAGGAATAGTAAAACGGGAAATGATTACGGTATTGCTCTATGAGACAATTAGTTTACCTTAAGAAATGCCCACATATATGTAAGGGAAAGAAATCATACTTTAACATGGGGCTGGCACACAATTGTAGATTTTGCATGAACAAAACACATAGTTTAGAGTTTGTGTATAAGTTTAGAATGAAACTGTTAGGACATAATGTAGCTCAGCGAAAAACACCACTTTGGCAATGAAACTTGCCATGCTTGTTCTCCAGGTAGAGGATATTTTACTTGGAAAATTGGACTGAAAGATGTGAATTCTTGGTAGAGAGGGAAGGCAAGCTTGGAGTTTGAAGGTATACAGACTTTGTCTTGCTTTGCCTAAAAGGAAAACTCACTGAATTGGTTATTTTTCGTGCTGAGTAATTTTCATGTTAGTATGTTCCCAGAATCCTAAATCTTGTATTGATATCTGACATGTTCTTATTTCAAGGAGAGAGCCTTAATTCCTTCTGTGACATCTCCACCTAGATAGCCTCACAGCTTCATTTGCTGGGACAATCTGGAATTGAATGCAAAAATCTCCTGTGCAAGGTTTCACAAAATTCTGTGAATTAATTTTAGTTAATGTTGGTAGATTTTAATTTCACAGTAGTTTAGTTAGGGAATGATGGATAAGGGTTAAATCTACTGTTCTGTGAAAATGGTATGCAGACTGACCATTACGTTCATCATGGTGAGAACGGAGGGAGGAAAAGTAAAAAAATTATCACGTTTTCTAGATTACTTAATGTAAGAAATAAAATCAGTCGCATCAATCAAGTGTACTGGTCTACATGCCTCACATTTCCTAAATGGGAAGAGTTTGAAGCAGTGCTTGCTGTGGATGCCTGTCTGAAGGTGTTGCTGCTCTATGGGTGATGTTCCTTGATACACAACTATTGTCACCTGCTAAACAGGGACTAAAAGTATTCTCTAGGTGATAGATGGTGGAGAAAAGAACTGTTGAAAAAGTAGTTCGGCTTTGTTATTGTATTTGAAGTACTTAACCGGATTTCATGTAGTTCGGTAGGTTTGTTTTATTTGTCTGTATCCTTGCTGATTTTAAGAGTCCAATCAACTAGCTTTGTAGTGCTGTCGTCATAATTTTCCTAGTCTTAAACATTAGGGGGATGAGTGATGTTTCCAAAATGGTCACTTTGTGGATGTTGAAACAACCATCTCTTGAAAAGTGACTTGAGATGCATAGTTCTTTCATGACTGCAATAATTGCAGGGGACATTGGGGTGACTTACGCACAACCTGTAAGAAAGAATAAGTTACATTTTTACCTTGGGTATTATTGGAATAGAGTCTGCTAATAAAGGATATGTCTCACTGCCAACCCAGTGACTCTTCTTTAGTCATCATACAGTTACTGTTGTCTTTTGATGTGCTTGACCTGCCTTGAATTACTGAAAAATATTGAAAGAAGTCCGTCAAATCTTTGGCTTGTTCTTACCATATTTTAGTTCACAAAGATTTGTGGCCTCATGCTAGGCTCCCCCTCGCTCCCAGGAATGAAAAGGAAATGAATGGTATTTTGAGGAAGTGTCTTGAATGGCAATTGTTCAAATATGGTTATTTTAGCTTGGTGTATAGTAAGGGTGTTGGTTGACATAATTTTCTGGAAGAGATCATCACTATTGTTCTATAACTCAAACAATACATGTAACCTGGGACAGTTATTTGTCCTTTGAGTGAGCATTTTGCAGCACTAATAAGACATGGGAAAGAGAGGTGTGATGATGTGATCAGTGGCTACACTTGGTAAGCTGAACAATCTGAGGTGGCATCATACCTGGATATTTTTTATATCTCTATATGTATCTATCTGGAAAAAAAAAAAGTAGATGTATGAAAAAGAACTCCAACTAGGTAGTAACCTATTAGCTTCTGTAGCTGCTGATGACTGTGATTTTGGTCATCTTAATGAATTACGTTGCACTGGGACTTGATACAGATTTTTTTTCTGTTGTTGTTAGGCACCTTTATTTTTATTGCTTATTGAAACCAGAATTCGGGTTTGGCCCCTTCTAATTATTGCTTCCTTTAAATTTGTGTATTTTGAAAAAAAAATCCTCTCTGAAGACCAATAAAGGAGTTGTGGATTTTTCATGTGATTAGGAATAGTATTTCACTTCTTCATAGATACATTATGATACAGTCTTTAATTATGTGACCATGTATCTTCTGCAAGATTCATCTCAAGATGGATAGCTCTGGTTTAATGAGCAGCTGTTTGATATTTTGGGCTAGCTTCACCGCTCAAATAGCCAGGTTGTGTTTATGGTGTACTACTATTCAGAAGATGAAAGCATTAATCTTTTTTTTTTCCTTCTGTGGCGTTTTAAGGTGTTTGTAACTACACTGTTCATATAAGTCATTAAAGTACTGCAGGGAGGAACATTATCTTCATTTTTCAGGTAGCTCTGCTGAAGTAAATTTTTGCAGAAAGTAAGAATTTTGAGAATTTAATATGATTATTCCTCACCGTAGCTAGGCCTAAGTAAATGTTCAAAGTATGGATTTTGTTGTTTGAATGTTCTGTGTATTGGCACAGTTCAGGCACCCATGGCCTAATGATCATCTAAAAGGTTGATTTTAAGTGATTTGCCTGGCATCCTACCAGAGATCTGTGGTGGAGTCTGGCTAAATTCCTGTTCTCCAGGACAACATTTAATTGCAGATTTTCTCCAAATCTTATAAATGGTAAATTTGGGTCATTTCATAGGAATGACAGTGAATACATTAGTGGCCTGTAGAGATGGCAATGAAAGCACCCTTGGCGCATAGGAGGTGTCCTGCTGTCTTTCTCGTACCGTTCCAAGGCCTGGGGATTGCACAACATATTTAAGGGAGTGGGAAGAAAACCACGCCAAAAAAGGCCACTATATGTGTATTGTGCATGTGTGCACAAAATTGCTTTCTCTACATTCTTGAGAAGTAGTTGAAATTTTTTCAGGTCGACATGGATAGTTGGTGTAGAAGATCTCACAGTAGGGCATTTGTTTAGAAAGTTTATGAAGTAGGAAGAGTTCTGGCCTCGTGATGAGAAATGAGAAACTAACGTAATCAGTATTACTGGTTCTGGTTTATGTTCCAAAGTGGCCAAATCTAGTGGTGTTGTTGGAGTGCTTGCAAAGTGATATTTATGATGGTGCATGCTGAAATGTGCCATTTATAGTCACAATACAGATGTAAACCTGAAAAGGAAAGTCAGCTTCTTCCAAAATGCTATTTTGAGACTAACAGACTAATACTATTTATCATTACTGAGTTGTAGGCACTCCTGCCTGATCTTCAGGCACGCTGAAAATCCAGCTGAAATTCAGAGCTGCTGATACCCAACAATAAAAAAACCAAGCCAACTAACCAACAACAAAAAAACACCCAAAACCCCACGCAATCAAAAAGCCAAACATCAAAAGAAAGAAAATATTCTGAAGTCCTTAGTGTACTGTTAATTTGCTCCTGATTCTACGAGTTAATAAAGACACAGAAATAATAGAAGCTCTAAAAAGCAGAAGATAATGACTCTGAGCTAACTAGTGTAGGTTAAAAATAATCAGGGAATTAGCAATACGCACGCAGAGGAGCATGAAGTTCATTGTAAATAGAAGCAAGCACAGTCAGCTAAGGAAACCTTGTGCCTCAGTATCTCCAGTTGATTCTTCCGCACATAAAATATTTGCACTCCTTTTCAGAATACTGGCTGAAGAGTTTTAAACAGTGGTGCTTATGCTTGTACTTAATTTCCAAGTGATGTGAACGTAACAGTTTAGCAAATGGACCTGTAAAAACATTCCAGCAAGATGAAGTAAGTTATACTTTCTGGAAATTTCATTTTTAATTATCTAAGGCAGGGAATCTGAGACAGTGACATGCAAAGAAGTGTGCAGCTTATAAGAGGACTGGAAACTGCTGTCGTGTTGGTTGTTTTTGTGGTTGTGATTGCCGCTGCTGGTCCTACTCCAGCGTGCAAAAACAAGGGAAGTGTCTCATGTTCTGTATCTGCTGCAGAGATGACCTCAAGCTCATCTGCAATATACTTCTGTACTTGATAACTTTACAGGTTGTCTGCAAATCAGTTAAATATCAAAAAATAATTGCACATGATTTAACAGTATGAGCATCAGGAACCGGGATTTCTAATTTCTAATCTAGAGTTGGATTAACATTTAAACTGTGTTCAGACCATCAGCTCTCTGGGATAGTGAATGCTGGAAACTCTTCAGTGTAATTTTTTTAAAGCTTATTTAAAATTTTTCTTCAACTTTCTTAGGTATTTTTTATTCCTTGGTGTATTCCAGGCTTTAAATTGCAACAAATCAGTCCTTCACAGCATCCTGATGTTTGGAAAGCTGAACTAATTTTACTAACACCTTCATGAATACACAGTGGTGTGTTTTTGTCTGACTGAAATAAATACAAGATTTTGAGGATCTCAGGATTATTTTATTAAAGTCTGATTTTGATTTTTTTGATATCTGCTGTTGCAACAGCAGATATATAACCAGGCTATTAATTTTTTTTTTCACTTGAATTGATGCATTCTTGTTAGTGTTCTCTAAATTTGAAAACTCCTAGAAGTAATACTACTAGGAAGAAAAAACCCCAACTTGATGGAGTATTTCTGGAGCTCATGAAGGTAAGGGTAATATTGAAGCAGCGTTTCTAGTGTTCCTTATTGCCAATGGGTGAGAAGTACCACTGACTGTGAAGACCCTACATGATAAGTATAGTTAATGTTAAGGATTTGAGGAAAATGCAGTATCAATGTCTCAAGATTTACCCTTGACCAAAGAACCTTGCACCTGCTACACTTCATTTTCAATATTGTATTTAAAAGAGTCTGATAGCTGTAGTCCAAGAGAAGCGCGGGATGACCCCCGCAGGTTTGCAGACTTTTTAGGATTCTAACCTCTGTGTGCTTAACCTGTCAGTCTGTTACTGAAATGTAACTGGCATTCATCCAGTATCCCAGTACTGGATAGTTGGTGGTTCTTCCCGTTTTGTCAACTTGCCAGTAGTCTTTTTTGCTGTTCATTTTGAGATAGTGACAATTCAGCTGAGAACTACAGGAAGAATAACTGTACTGAAGGGGTCTCTGCTCAGTGGGTTGCTCGTGAAAGCTGATCCAATGCCCAGGAGCTGGAATTTATCGGTGTGTTTGTATGGGAGTACTAGAAGGGCAGATGAAGGACAAGAGATTGCAGTGCTTTTATGTGGGTGATGTGTGAAGGTAAACAGCCTTATGTTAACATAGCACTTGACCCAAATAATGCTGCTACTTGGTCCCTAATACATCTGAGATATAGGGGTGGAGATAAGCTATTGCCTAATTTTCCTGTTTTGGTTTGGTTTTGGGGGGTTTTGTTTTGGTTTTTTGTTTGCTTGCCTGAACAAGGTGAAGGATCACAACTAATTGCATTTGCCGAAATAACTGGAAGATAGGATGAAATTTTGTGTAGGTGGCGCTTGTAATTTACACTTGTGATGCTGGTTTTTTGTGACTTGGTTCTTAGAGTAGTGCAGTATGGTAATATGGAAGAGTGTGGGCACAGTCTTTGGCCAAAAGGCTTCATCTGTCTTTTTGGGTTGCTTGTGCTGCAAATGTGGAGCTTGCTATCATGAACCGACCTCATGGTATTTAGCTAAACTGTCATTTTCTACTTGCTCTAAACCTTTAGCTGGTCAAAAGGCTAAAAATAAGGGCGTGAGTATTTTTGTAATCCATCATCTTCATTGCAAACATTGGAGCACAAAATCCCAGCATGTTTAGTTCCTTTTTCATGAAAAATGAAAGAGGATTTTCCAAAATGGGGAGTAGCCTGCTGAATCTCACAGCCTGGACTGGCTTGTTTTCTAGCCTTTCCTGAGTCCTGTGTTACAGGCAAACAAATCGATCTCTCCTGTAATATGCCATTCCTACCAAAGCCTGTCTGGAGCACCTTAAAAAGGCGTCACATAATCTGATCTGCTACAAATTGTAGTCGTTCCTGTGCTTTGTGCTCCCTGTCTTGAGTAGTGGATGGCAGTGAGAACGCACCTCGAGACTTTCTGATTTTTCCTTAAATGTCTCCTGAGTTCCAGTTTAGTGACTACTGGAAATGACAACAGAAAGCTCTGAATCATTTGACAAAAAGTGAATATTTTGCCTTGAATATGAAGATGGTTGTGACTCTCTACACTCAAATATATGCATACCTCCATGCAGCTTGTAATGGAGATGGCACTTCTCCTTTGGACTGGGAATATGAAAACTGCTTTAACACCAACCTTCTCTTTCAGCCCCGGCTTCTTGACTTGAATCAAGAGCCAACTGCTTTTCAAAATAGAGGAAAAGCAGGCTTGTGAGCTAGGATGCAGAGAAGTGCAAAGTATTACATTATAGCTGCATTTAGTATCTGTTAATAAGCTAACAGATGCTATGGCAAT
Organism: Chionis minor; assembly: GCA_013398295.1. Lineage (NCBI taxonomy): Eukaryota > Metazoa > Chordata > Aves > Charadriiformes > Chionidae > Chionis > Chionis minor. Next base: position 296,298 of record VZSF01007296.1, read on the forward strand.
GGTGAAATGTAGCTGTATGCAGCAATTGTAACTTTCTACCTGTAGATAACTTATTCCGCCTGTCCCAGGGTTGTCTGGTGAGCAAGTGAAAACACTGCTGGTGTTCGATAGCAGGAATGTGTCCTCTTGGGAACTGCGGTTACCTGATCTTCAGAGGTATATGGACAGCCAGGGAGGAACCACACTGTAAACCCAGGCAATAGCCCAGTGGTCAAATTCCTCAGCCTGCGATTGCTTTCACTCAATCTATAAATATTGCCTCGTTTTATCTGACTGCAGCCTGTCAGCTTGCTTCGCTTGCAAGCATAGGCACTGTGCGCTGGGTCGTTTGGACACACTGACTGGGTAGGATTTATTACTTTATAGCTTGACTCCAAACTGTGACTTTACAAGTAAGAAAAATGCATTAAAGCTTTTTTTCCTCCTCCTCTGAAGAATGATTTCATAAAAATGACATTGTGCTATTTTGTAGGTCTGCTTTCTTTGTGTATTTATTCACGTTGGCTTGCTTTATAGTTAAAAATAGGCTTTTACTGTTCTGTGCTGCTCTTACTCCTGAAGAGCCAGGAGAATGGGAGCTGGGTTGTACTCCTAGGACTCCATCCGTAGCATTGTTTCCTAAATGCCTATCTGCTGCTGCGTGCCTGCCAACCTACCAAATGCTGTAGGAGTTACACGAGTGTCAGGAAGGTCTAATGTGGGATGATTTGAAAGGGCGTGGTAATGTCTGAAAAAGAGAATATGGCTGCAGAACTAGACCATAAATTTAAAATTGGTAGTGGGATTGGTAGCTTGAAAATGGGGTGATGAAGGACACTGTACCTGAACACTGGATGTATTTGGTTGTGGTTGAAAAAATTAAAATCATTCTCAATTTTGGGAAATATAAAGTGAATTGTGAGAATTATTTCTTGATTAGCTATATCCTAGGTTTGCTGAACCATCAGCCCTGTTTTCATTTTAACCCAACTACATTTTTTGTGCTCTTGATTTGTTTTTTTTTCTTACTCATAAGCAGCTAAAGGTTCTTCAAAACTTGCATTGTACACTGACTCTGCTGCTTCACTGATCAAGGTACAGCTTGACCTCTAAATCTTAATGTAGTCCTGATAACGAGCTAGGAAAAAAGATTTCTTCCAAATACTTGGCAGGCAGTAGCTCTCTTCTCTTCTAGATTGCTCAGGAAAGAGCCAGATGTCAGATTTGGATGTGTCTCCCTGGCACTCCTGCCTTTTCAGTTTTGACCCACATCACCAGTGATTTTTAGCTAGGTTTTTTTGGCCTTTGAATAAGAAGCTGACTATAGAGGGATTTTGTTTGAAATAACCATAAATAATGTAGAAGGATCTTGTTTTTTCTGTTGTCCTCACTTTTAAGGAACCACAGGTAAAAGGCAAATGCATGAATTTATGGATTTTGGATTTTTTTTTAAAGTGTCCTACTTAAATAATTAACTCCGCATCTGGAAATGGTGGTCCACTGAATTTTTTAAGGCAAAAGCGAAGACTCGTAATAATTCTTTTAAAAGTGAGGCTGTTCACAACTATCTGTTCTGTAGGAGCAGAATAAAAAGCAAACTAAAATGAAAACAGTGTTAGTTTCTGTAAATAACTATAGAAGTCTGTATGCTAGGTGTAGCTCTCCTTGCTTGCTGATGTATGACTTCTACAAACATTTGCTGTGGTCTGACTCCAGGAGTGTCTGTCCTGTTCAGTCCTGCTCATTTTCAAAACGGTAGGTTTTTTTAGTTGATAAAGTTGCGGGTTTTTTTTAGTTTTGTGAGAAGATGAGAGATTTCTTGCATTTCAGAGCAAAGGATTTCAGAAATTTCCACTTAGCAGAGAGTTTCCAAGATCCCCAAATACAGCTGCTGTTCCTAAATAAATGGATACTAAAATGTAGATTCACAAATAGTGGCATGCATGTCAGCAGTAGTATACAGAAAAATCTATTTATCTACCTCTTTCCTGTTGAAGGAAGAGATTGTTTAGACAGTTAAATGTCACTCCTACACCTGCCACTTCCATTAGTATTGTACATTACTATTCTTTCTGTGGTGATGGTACCCAGGGAAAACTAAATTTAGGAATTCCCGAGTTAATGTGATTTATTTCTTTTTTTTTTTTTTTTTTTAGGTGGAGGCTCAATATTCCAGCTGGGTTTTTATTCAATTAAGCATGCAGAGATAACATGTTTAATGTAGTAACTGACTAAAACATCTACCACTTCTTTGAAAGAAAGTAACCTTCTTAATCTCTTGCACAGTGGGGAGTTACAGCAAAGACCATTCTAGTGCTGTCATGAATCGGTAGTTAAGATTTGACTCTCAAACCTTCTGGTTATTGCAAGGTGACCTAATGCAGTAGGTGATGTACACGTATCCTGGGTGTCTCTATAGCTTATCTTCCGGTAGGTGGGGGAACAAAAGGTGAACTTCACTGATTTTATTTGTAGAACAGGCTTCAGTTATTGGCCCTAGTATTTCCAGCTGATATCTGTGCTGCTTATTTTTCTGCAGCTTGGCAATCTCTGATTTAAAATATCTTCCTAAATAAACACCGCTGAATTATTTCAGGCCATCAATAGCATATAGAAGTTGCTCCATGGATTGTGGTTTTTAGTATGCTGTTGACCTAAGGAAGCAATATAAGAGATGATTTAAACTCCGTGTGCACACCTGCGCAGACACAAATAAATTAATTTCTGGGAAGTCAGATCTGAATGTCAGCATTTTAAGCAGAATAGCATGGTGCCCCAATTGATGATGTCTCCTTGCTCTAAAGCAGCCTTCGTTTTAGCAGGCTAAAACCTGGGCCTTCTTGTTTTGCTTATCTTGTGAATATGTTGTTGTGGACATTTGTAAAAATTGGGTCTTTTTTTTTTTTTAACCAAAAGGGAGGGTCTAATTGAACTTAGCATTTGATATTACAGTTTTGAATAATTACCACTTAGACTACAAAGAGGAGCTCTGCAGGCTGTTTCAAAATTCAGTTGAGATATTATTAATATAAAAGATGCTTCTGTCTTGATCTGTGTAAATAGCTTTAAATGGCTTTGCACAGTTGTTGCTGCACTGTGCCCCAGAATCTAGGGAACATCTTTGTGCTTCCTAAACACTCTTTGATGAAAAGAAGAAAAATGATCGTTTACTTTTTCCCTTCCTGTGATCACAGTGAGCACACACATAGGTCTTTTGCCCAAACTAGTAAATATTCGTATTCGTTCAAAGAAGTTGGAATCTTGTTCTGTGTGACAGAATAGAAACTCTGGAGGTATTAGGAATGCATGACACCACATAGAGTTTTAAAAGCTTGTGTCAGTGTGAAAAATTTTCATTAGTTTTCTTTAGCTACCGTATGAGGGAAAATGTAAAAAAAAATATAGCAAGCAAAGCTGGGGGTGTTAAAGCGGTGTTCACTGCTGTTATATTGCCATGGCAGGAGTACAGTTGCACTTTCAAAACTCATAAAATAAGTAATAAAGCTGTTTGAGTAGGCATATTAGTATGTATTAAAGAGTCATAGATAAGGTAAAATCATACTATTTTGAGATTTTGCAACATTAGTAATATGTAAAGGGAAATGCTTGTCATTTAAAAATATTTTGAGTTGTCTTGTTGCTGTGTTATTTTTACATTATTCAGAAAAACAGTGAGACACTACCTATATTAGTCTATAATGCAAATATGAAACCTTTTTACTCTCTGTGCATTGGTCTCAGAATCATTATCTATAAACTTTAAGATATTTTTAGGTAGCCTTTCTTTTAAAATTCACCCAATTAAAAAAAAAAATCACCCCCATTTTATAAGCAAAATTATTTGCCTCTTCTTTTGACCGGCATTTTTTTAAATTTTGTATCATTGTTTTGAAATGCCCGTTAGTATGCAATTAGCAATCTCAAACTAGTGATTATGGTAATACACGTTTTTTGCTTCATATTAAAGAATGCTACAGTCAGAATATTCTTAAAAATAAGGTTGACATCCACTTGTGTGTTGAGATATGCATCTTGTAATATTGTAGTTCCTCTGTTTGTTTGTTTGAGGTGACGCGAAAGTGTGCGTCTTTCATTGTCAGACAAGGAAAACAGAGGAAACTTTCATTGTAGCGTGAGCATATAGAAAACAAATAGCTGTAGTGCTTGATTTCTTATTTGGAGCCAGAAGAATTATGCATGTTTCTCTCCTATTGCTTAGTTTACTGAAAAGCAAAGTCATTATTGCGTTAGGAAAAAAAAGAAACCAACCCACTTTTCTCATAAACTATCCTTTGATACTATAAAGCAAACGTAATCCTTTACTTAAAACTCCGAAGGTGGCATTGAAATGGCTGCAGCCATCAAACATTAAAAAAAATAAATTTGTTTAATTGCTTGTGAATTGTCATGTCTCTTTTTAAATTTTCATCAAATTTCTGTCAATTAGTATTTTATAGAGGTAAGACTCAATGTACAAATGGAAGTCTCTGATTTTTGCATCTGTGCACAGCGTCTCCCTCCACATCTATATCTTTTAGAAAGATTTTCCTTGGAAGTGTGCAGAATACTTAAGTCTTCACTTACCAGTAGGAAAATCTAAAATGTTATTATATTAATCATGTTGATTTTTGTCTTTTTTCCTTCTTTGGTTAGTCTGCTTCTGAAGGATCACTATAAAAACCCGGGCTGGCTTCAGATTTTTTTGCTTGGAGGAGTGACTTGGATCTGGAAGGGATTTTCTGGGTCGCTGCCGCTACGCGCTGTTGCACAGCAGGTTCATAACTTTGTCTAGCTTTGGTTTGAAAGCCTTCTCTACCATAGCTCCTGTTGGGCCTGGTTTTGAGAATCTCTGTGGTTCATTAGATAGCAGCCTTCTTTCAACTTCCTGCTCGTTAGGCTTTGCACCAGCATTGCCTTTTACTGGAAATATCTCTTTTTCCTCCTTCCGATTTCCAGATAGTGATCATACCCTCTGTCAGCTTGGGTTGAATAAGCCATGCTCCTCCTTTCTCAACTACTAGTTTTTCTTTTTCTGATAATGCTGATAGTTCTTCTCTAAATCTATGTATGTGTATGGCTTTAAGCCCATCTTTATTGCAAACATACAGCTGGCAACATGTGCTACATTTCAAAAGAAGGTCTCTGCTGGGGCCGTGGAGAAGAGCCCAGAACTTCTGTATTTCTGGATGATGCATGCTGTGATCTCACTGGGTTCTCCTTCTGCTGCATCACCTGAACGGTTCAGTCACCTTCTGATTAGCTGATACACCGAAACTCCTTCCACAGTCATTTCTGACAGATGAGTTTGGTTTTGTCTCCAAGTGCGTGATCTCACATCTTGTCATACTGCATGTTATTTCTTACTCCAAGTAGGAGTCATCCTGCTCTCACAGAAGAGTTTCCTGCTCATCTTTCGTACCAAGAGCATCTCTTTGCACTGTGTTACCCGCAGGCTTTACCAGTGCGTTTGTTTCCCCACACACACTTGGAAAGAGAGGAATTCCAAGATCTCTGCTACATCTGTCCATTTTCATGTCAATTGGGTAGCCCTTAATTTAATTTTGCTTTATTCTAGAATTAATTCTCTTTGATTTCTTTTGCTGTTGTAACTTAGTTCGATGCAGTAAAATTCAGTGCTGTAGCTCAGTAGTAGACTGCAGTCGTTCAAATTAAATGGCTGCAGCTCAAAACTGAGATGTCCCCTCACGAGCGTTTTGAAACACTTAACCAAGCTTAGTTAGATTGGCTGGAGTGCTGTAATCATGAAATACTCCATGAGTTGTGTAAAAACAAAAAAAGCAACCTGCTGATGGAGACTTCAGATGTATACATATCAAAGGTCTTTGCTTTAACCATTTAAAACGTGCCCAGGATAGATGTTTTCACCTTTGGTGTGGATTCTTTACTAGTCTATAGTGGTTTTCAATCCTGAGTGGTGCTTTAAAGCTGAAAATAAAATCTGGCTGTGTGTGCCAACAGTTTTAGCCCTGCTGGGTGTAATTGCTCTGTGGCATCCCCCATGTCCACTGGTTCTGCTGCTGTATAAGAAATCCAGAATGACTGTATATGGCATATACCTGAGCGTACCCTTGCTTACTTAAAATGTTCTGCAGGATTTAAAACACCTTGCTTGAAAATGTTTGAATTAACGTTTCCTGTAAATTTATGTGCCCACATAAAGTGTTCTTGAGCTTTTTTTTTGCTTTTACATCCTTAGGCATAAATCTTTTGTCTGATTTCCTGTAGAAGCAAAGTTTGTGACCAGGTTCTCTGTTCCTTCCTCTCCCACAGTTACTTGTAACAGGCCAAAGAGTTCAATATTTAACCTTATAGGTCTCCAAAAGTCCTGAAAGTAGGCCATTTAGTTTCCAGCCCAGCGGCAGTTCTCAGCGTATTGAACACCCGAACAGCCGCAAGAGGAAGTATGTAGGAATATCTGACTGTGGGAAAAACATCAACTGGAACATGCATTGTGTTAGTATGAAAATCAGTTATTCCCAAGAGAGAGATCTCTGCAAAGCCAGGCATTATTAATATTTTGTCCTCCACGTCTACTGCTACTAAATAATGGGGAGCTTTTACTGAAGTTCAGCGGTTGAGCTCAGTTTTCTGCTCTCCTACCCTGGAGAGATTTCAGAAGTCAATTGAAATGCCTCAGAATGGTCTTCCCTTCAGCCGCAGCGGTAATCGTGCTTGAGTGCCTCTCCCTAGTTGTCAGTTTGCATTATGTAGATTTCCGCAACATGATTCCCTTCCCAATTTTAGTCAATGTTTTTGGGACACTGATAGTTTGTGTGTGGGTGTGGGCTGTGCCGGCTCTGTCCGGGCTCTGAGTGGGAGCGCTCGCTGGGGCAGTGGCTGCCTCCGAGAGTGAGAACCGTATGGCCTGGTAACCGTGCAGATGTAATATACTGGAACAGAGATTTTGCTTTTCGCCCTTTGAACTACTCTTCAAGGACGGGATCTGATCTGAATTGTAGATATGTGTAAAACAGACCTGGCTGATCAACGTAGAATACCAGATCCTGTTGGTGGGAAAATGAGGAAGACCTGAAAGTCCTTCGTACTCAATTCTGCAAGGGCTCACTGCCACTGCACTGTCTGGGAAAAACAATTAGCAGATAGAACAAAAATCTTTAAGTGATTAAGCTGATTCAGACAGAGACACAGACCTCCTTTACTGAGAAGGAGATGGAAAAAAATGTCTGAGAAATGGTGTTCTCTGTAAAATCAGCCTCTCCCGTGCAATCAGCATTGCTTCGTTAGTAACGCTACGTGAGCTAAAATGACTGGAATGTTGTTGGAGGAGAGAACGTGTTTCTCCACGTGGTTGAGGTTGTCAGAGAGTTGTCACTGCTTAAACGTATATCTACAGGCAAAACAGATGTAGAACAGTCTCTTTATTTTGATCCCTGGAGCACAACTGCTCTACCTATAAAACCACCGTGACTGTATTTCAAAAGTACTAAAGTATCCTTCGTTGCCCAATGAAGAAGTTACAGTTTTACCAGGTACTTTCTGTCTGAAACAGACTTCTGAATAAGGTTCTAAATAAAAATATTCTGATCTTGCAGATCTGTTGCTGTCCATTTAAAATATGCTATAATGGTTTGAGTTCAGAATTTCAAAACCCTGAGAAGAGCTTTAGAAAATTTAGTATGTTTTGATTTGGTTCAGTTTAGTATGATTTAGTTCAAATCCATTCTGCATTTTTTTATGTATTCTTGGTTTACAGTCACTTTAAATACCTGTATGATGCAATTTTTCCTTTTTTCTTTTAAAAATTTTTATCTTTACATCATTTGAGTATTGCGTTGATACAAATTGACATGCATGCTTGCAGAAGGAATATTGTTTATGCTGGATGTTCTGAAGAAGGCACTTTCAAATATAAAGTGCTGCATTGAATCTGTGATGCAAATACTGTCAAAAAACCCCCCAAAAAGCAAATACTAACAGATTTGGTCCTACAACAGGTAAGGTAGTTACGTTAAATAAGAATGGGAGGCATCAGTGACACATTTCCTACTTTTCCTTTGAAAAGAGTTGTCCCTGAGAGCTTTTCTCTGTTCCTCAGATACCCATTTACATTTCACCACCTCTGTCCCTCTGCAGAAGTCAATAATCCTTCCAGCAAAGGATAACTATGTTCAGTGCATTAAATGCTCATAGGATTAGCTGCTGAGAGCCATGAGATGTATAGTAAGTGGCAGTCTCTATGTGTTTTGCAGGGGAAACAGAATTAATTTCTCCTGAACTCGCTGTGTCTCGCTCTCTCTTCCGAGACTAGCAGATCACGTTGTGTTAGCTTAAACCTCTGAATAGTTTTGTGGGGGGCTACCTATAGCGAGGTATCAATGCAGGAAAATATGAAGAGCTTGCCAGGCAAGATCCTTAAAATGCTTATATTTTTGTTAGAGGTGCTCTGCTGGGGGCTTTGTATATAAACAACTGCTTAACAGCAATAGTACCCAAATGCAGTATTTTCACAACATGGGTTGTGTCTTGTGTTGTACTCAAGATGAAGAAGACTTAAGAGAGTAGGTCTTTGTGAAGTTTGATCCCCAGTTTCACATAAAGATGCCTACTTGAGGAAAATTTGGAGATTTGAAAATACATGAGGTCCCATTGTAAAAAGTGAATGATATACAGAAGACGTAATTCAAGTCAGAAGGGTTTTATTTAACTCCCACTGAAGTTTTCAGGGAAAATACATAGAAACTTCTTAATGTTTTCCGTCCCACCCCTAAGTACAAGGAAATCCTGCTTCCATGGGAATTGCATCCTACTCTGAACTGTATATAGTTTAAACTTTTATTTTAAATTTAACTCTGCACTGGACATGTCAGCCTGCATCATGTCTGTAGACTGAATCGATAGAAATTACTTTATTATTCTGTAATTACTTACATTGACTGCTGTGTTTTAAATCACTGACCCATAAAAATGTTTTCCTTGATGTCTCTCTTGGCTACTGAAAGAATTATGTGGAAATAGCACGTTGGTGAATACCCACCATTATTAGAAGTATTTCTTCCTCCAGTCGTTAAGTAGTCTGGGTATATCCTTGAAACACAACAGAAGTACAAACATCTCATGTAAAAATGAACATTTACATAAAATAGTGAAATAAAATGTTACCAAATTGATAGGTTACTGAAGAATACTGGGTTGGTGAATCTAGAGTCTTGTAGTACAATAAACATTTTAGAATTTCTGTGTTGGTGGGGGGAAAAAAATGGTAAAGCCTAAGGCACTATCTTACTTCACGAGAAGATACAGAATACCAAAATAACTTTGTTGTAAGTTATTTATCTAGATTTGTGGGACTAAATTAATCATCTATAAAAGAAATTAACATTTTTTTCTTTTTTTGGTGTATTATGGTGGCTTATTTTATTAGGAAACAGGTATTACAGAATAAGAACTGAGATGCATGTGGTCAGAGACGGAAAAATCAGTGTTTGCTTGTGTTTCTTTAATTTCAGAAAGTAGAAATAGTTTATTAAGGTGATATTTTGTGATGTTTTATGTCTACAGTACTTGCTTGGCGTATCACAGTGTTGCCTAATGGCATATAGGATCATTCTTTGGGAACTGCATAACCGAATGTTACACCTTTGCTCTCTTAAATTCCATCTCTCTGTGGATGTACTTCAGTCACTTTGGAGACTTTATAAATCTTTCATAAAGTGGTGAATAGCCTTCAGTAGAAGACCTTGTTTATAAAATGCTTACTGATATGTTTGCTCTGAAATGAATGGTGTTATTGGAGCTCTTTAACCAACATTCCTCTTTTATTTTAGAATTATGTTTGTGTGTATATCTTTCCCATTGGTACATTTATACACTTGTTGTCTTCACATATAACTGCATTTATAAAAAATAAATCCAAACCAAACCCAACAAACAAACAAAAAACCCCCACAACAAAAAAACCCTACAGAGGAATACTATTTAAATGAAGAAAGGTTTTTTTATATAATTTCATTCGTGTTTTGCTGTTTCAATACCTTTATATGATACATCTGAAAATTTAATTTTCTTGTGTAGTAAATATTCTGAAAATATACTAAATTTAAAAAAAAAAAATTGTATTAGTAGGATGAGCCCAGTAGTTTCTTGAGTAGAAGTTACATGGAATGCAGCGGGGCTCAAACATTTTGACCAAGAGACTAAGAAAGAGAAGCCCAGCAGAGAGTCCCAGAAGTAGTAGCACATATATTCATTGCCTTTTGTTATACAGAAAGGCACGCTGTAGGGTAGGAGAAAATCATGATGTTCCTAAAATAGGAGGAACATATTCAGAGCAAAGTAATTGTTAGCTTTGCATGCATAAAGCGGTGACTCACTTTGAGGGTGGAAGTAATAAAATGCTGCTTTTAAGATGGGAAGATGGGATAGGGTTTAATGTATTGCACAGTTCAAAATGGAGATACCTCTTTGTCCTTAACATAGTTTGACATAATTGTTCAAGTTTTCATTTGTTTTATGGCTTTCAAGAAGTAAAAGCGTAGAGCTCACAGATGTACTGGTTTTCCTCTGGTTTCCTTATGTGTGTGTAAACTGTTTAAATGTGTGTATGTATGCATGCATGCACATGTATTAAGAGCTACATATATTTTTATAAAATACTGTTTTGATCTCTTGTCAAATTAAGATTAGGGCTTTGGTGTTAACTGTTTTATTGGTTCATGTTTTGTATTAAAAAGTCCCCCCCCCCATACGTCATACTTCATCAGTTCTATGTGTATTCAGGCGTAACATTTTCTCATTTAACAAAGTTTGTCCTGGAAATAGGTTATGAGGACAGTTATCAGACCCTTTTAATGACTATGAATTGTTTAATGCGGTGTAATGAAATTATATTTACTTAAGAAAGACTCGTACATTTCTTTTTCTAAATTACCCTGCCATGTTTTCACTTGGTCTGTTAGTTCATTTTGATGCTTCAACTCCAACTGTTCAGTAACAAAGTTAAGAAATATTTGTAGCTGCTGGTTTTAGCAAAGCTGTAGTTTAGCGTTGTCACAGAAAAATAAGTGTTTGTTATGGAAGGTATACAAGTTGCTTTTGTTCTGTAGTACTTTGAATGACTCCTTAAAACTACCCATTGTTTAATGAAAATGCAAAGCAAGATAAAAATGTCCCTTTGGTTCTGATGCCATTTGTGGTGCCTTTAGTTAGTTATAGCTGATGTTAGTGAGGCAAAGGGTATGTCCTTACGCTGTCTCATATTGCTGCATGATCTGGAGGATAAGGCATGCCTTATGTATCTAGCCTGTGCGCACTTTAAAACATTACATGAAAATCTTCATTTTTACTGTGATACTAAAGTCAATACTAAACTGCTGAATGGAATGGTAGCTGAATACAAACACTGAGTGCTTAAACATTTCACAATAAAGCGATAATTGAGTAGCACAGCAAATACATATACCTGTTGTAGTGAAATTAACTGTCCTATGTTTCCTAAAAGCAGAATTGATGTTCCTAGCCATTTTTTTTCACTGGATATAATAGTACGGTTTCACTATGTTGTTTTCTAATCATGTTGCACTGCAAGTAAGAAATCAGATGTAAGTAGCCTGGTTTGGGGCAGACAACTTTGTGCTGGTTGCTGGCACTACTGAGGTGGCTGAACGTTGCATTTTGTTCTTGCTCTGCTTACAGAGCGCCATTTACCAAGTCTTGTGCTCCAGGAGTGACAGGCGTAGCCTCTTACGTAGAAGACTTAAGCACGTGTAGTTTTTCATTATCAGTGCCTTACTTTTTTCTCCCACTGTGTACAACTCTACATCAAATATTTTAAATAGCAGTATGTGACGGAGATAGAAATGCATGTATTTCTCATGCACACTTTTCAATGAGCTCATGATGTAAATGTTTCAGCTTGCTTAATTTTTGTTTGCGTTTTTTTTTTCCCCCTCACACAACTGCTTACCTCAACTTATTTGGGGAGATAGGGCAGTCAACATGCTTTGGGGCATGTAGCACAGAGATGTAGTGTTCTGCAAAGATGTGAGCATGTGCTTTCTGCTTGTGAATAGTCCGATTTGATTAGGATCAAAGTGAGTAGTTAGGTTACCCTAAGTAAAACGCCTGCTTCTGATCTTCTGCTGTCACCACTTGGCAAGTCCAGCTCATGCAGCAGGGCTTTGACTTGCGGAATTATTCTGAAACCAGTAATCACCAAACATTCAGCTGATTGTCTACAGCCGAAAAAATTCAAAAGGCTTGCTTTTAGTCGCAATGTATTTCCTTGGTTATTGTGGAATCCCGTGCCTCTTCCTAATGCCTGTGTAGTAACAAAACATAAATCCTTGCTGTTCATTTAAAACACTAAGTGCAGTCATTATATTAAATATAGCTTGATTTTTATTTTTTTTTAAGACACTAACTGGATTTGCTTTGATGTAAGGTTCTTAAGAATTGTTATTGCATTGATAAAAAATAAATGCAACTGTTAATGACATGGAGACATTTGCAGGGCACTATGAAAAATTAAACGTGTCTGGCTGAGTGCAAGACTCTGTTGGCATGCACCTCCCTGTGGAGTTAATATTTATTTGTGATTGAAATGGTTATTTCTTTATAAAATTTAGAGCTCACAAAATACAGCTTTGAGTTATCATGAAGTGTGCAAATCTTAGATGACTTGTGCAGGTATGGTCAGGTCAGGAGAAAATACAGTATGAAGGAGGGCAGTAGTTATGATATCTGTTGTCTCCGCTACTGCCCTTTTCAATCTGTAGGTTTGAATCAGCACAAAACTGAACAGTATTGACTGATATTCAGGCCATTATATCGATTTTTTTTGAACATGATTTGAAACATTATACAAATAAGTGTACATTCCATAGGTAGAATGCATAGTAAACGAACCACCATAGCTTTTGCAATGTGTCGATGAATATTCATAAAAATACAGTCTCTTAGAATTAAAACAGTCCGGGTTTATTTCCAAATAGAAATCCTGTATTTTCTCCTACTAGTATGTATCATCAGCAGTGGTGAGCATAATTAGATTTTTCTGGAGGCAGCATCCATGGCTGTATGTATTAGAATATTGCTTTTGTTAATTGCCCTTTCTTTGTTGATTGGTATATGAAGAGCAACTCTAGCTCTGGGCTTACTGAAGCTTTTTAGGATTATTAATGTCTGGTTCCTCTTTTTAACTCCTCTTTCAGGTAAAATATTGAGAAAGAATTGCTTAAAATGTAGCCATTTTTGCTAGCAGTGGATGTAGTCACGCTATGAGAGGGAAGAAATCCTTTTCAGGTGTATTAGAATAGGAAATGACAGTCAGTATAAACAGGAGTAAGGTTTCCAGTTGTCTGTGCTTTCCCCACAAACCCTAAAGCCAGGGTTCTTTCAGGGCATGTTCCATAAACAGACTTAAAACAGGCAGGCAGCAGTAAAATTCATTCAGTGCCTTCAACTGTACAGAGCTCATTTTCTCAATCACGCTCTCTTGTGACTTGCAGATTACCTGTTTCATAACCTTTTATACCGATTGACCTATTATATCTTAATGCTGAATGAGCTCTGATTTCCATTTCCATCCAGGCAGAATGGTAATAGTGTCAAGGTAGTGTTCATAACTGACACGGGTGGACACGCTGTATGTGACATTCTCAGTACAAATGCACCTCCACAGAGAGTATCTACCTTGAAACAACAACAAAGCAAATAGTTTTTTAATAATTGAGGCATTTATTGCATACCGAAATGGATACATTAACATACTTTTATTAACTAGCGGTGGGATGCAAGCTTCTTAGGCAAAGGAGTAATTTGCTCCTGAAACAGCATTTAAAAACTTCTTCAGAAAGCAAGTATTTTCCTTTATCAAAGTTCACTCTCTGCAGTCTGGCAGCCCTTCCAGATTTTCGTGGAAGACGTGTGCATAAAGCAACAGTAAAAATACACATCACAATTCTTGGTGGATGATTGTTAAAAGATCAGATGTACCGTCTCGAGTCGTTCTTCAGCAGTGTGTGTGAGCCAAACTCATTTCAGGGTTGTAGCCCTTTGCAGTTGTGTCAGTCTTCCCACATTTCCTATTTGCCATCGTGCTATTTGACTTTTAAAGTATAACAAGTAGGTCGGTGCCTTGGATTTTACTTGTCTGTAATGAACTTTGTCAACTTCAGAAGCAAAAGTGTTGGCCACATCCAGAGCAGTATTTGTTGGGTTTTTTGAGTGTGTGACTTTACTCGCTGTTAATCTCATTCTGCAGAAAACCATTGGTATTGAAACTAGCACACAGTATTCATACACGCTTTAATTTGATCCAAACCCCGTACCAAGATACTGTAGAGTTTTGGCATAAGGGTTATTGCTTCACTGGTGTGAATTTGGTGGTATTTTGCTGACCTCTGCATAAATTAAAAAAACTGCAATGCTCAAACTTCTATGCTGTGTTCTCAAGCCCCAGTGGTTTTTGTAATACACTAGGTTCTGGCAGAGAATAAAGTGTGACATAAATGATTTTAATTAATTTTTGCTGTGTATCTACCTCAGATTGTAATGATGCTTTTTTTGCTCCACCTATAGCTTCCTGCAGATTTCACAAAGCTGCACCTTACTGACAGTCTCCACCCACAGGTGACCCACGTTTCATCTAGTCACTCAGGATGTAGCATCACTAGTGACTCAGGAAGCAGCAGCCTTTCTGACATCTACCAGGTAAGTCTGGAGTGGATGCTGATGGGAGGCGCAATTGCCAACGGTTTTGATGTTAATAGCTGAACGCCCATGCTATTGCCTGTTGTCAGTTTTTGTCTGAAGGGAGCACTCAATAGATTTCAAAACCCTAATTTTTATTTGAATTGTAATAATTTCAGGGTTTCAACCGCCGTGTACTAGATGTGATGTTTGAAAACTCGGCAAGTAATCTGCACCAGAGCAACTTGATGTGTGCTGCCGTAGTTTGTCAGGATCCTAGTCAGCACCGTAGAGGAGTAGTGTTTGGCAACGTTGCAGGATTGTGCTTCATTAATTTAGTCTGTAATTTGTGATTTTGGGGGAGAAAATCTTCCTGAACTTTCAGCATGGAGAGCCACTGTGGCCTCTCCAGCAGATGTCCATGGTGGGGCCTTGGAGGTAAAGGGGTTCTGTTCCTGACTCCAGCACTTCACCTCTCCTCTTTCTGGCTGTCTGGTTTGCTATATGTGTAACAGCTTCTATGATGTTTATGGATCAGAATTTCAAATTTATAGATTCAGGACCTTGTAATGTGAGGGATTTTTCTTCTTGATGCTGTATTTTACAGTTCTTAAATGTGTCGGCTTCAAAATCTAGAACATAGCCAGTGGCAGGGATAAAGAAATACGCAGTGAGCAGCCTGTGCTGGTCTGACTTGAGGGGCATATTCCACTGTCCCCACCCTGTAGAGACTTGCTGCCAGCCTCCCAGTAGGGCTTTCTCTCCTGGCTGTTATGGGAAAGTTGAACTGGTGTCACACTTTAAATTATTATACTTCTGAGGGAGCTTCTTCTCATAAAGGTCTTTGGTCTTCATTTGGAGCAGCTTGAGTTTGGAGACACTTACTGTGATACTGATCCAGAGGGTCCCCAGAGCGCTTGAGGATATGTATTCTTCCTCTAAATATAAATTGGAAAAAAAGCTAAAATAAAATAAAATGAGGAAGTCTACGTCCTTCACTTGATGTTTACAGTTCTTGCAATGTCAGAGGAGGATTTGTCCTCCTGATAGGAAAGTGTAGCAATTTGTTATTCTGAAACAGAAGGGCATGAAATGTAAATAAAATGTTGTTCTATTAAAATCATTGTTAAAAAATTAGGGAGACCGCTTCTACACGAAGTACTATTTACTAGAAGAGGAATAATATTCGTCTGGGGTACTTCTGAAAAGGCAAATGTAGCCGTTCAAACAATGGGAAAAGCATCGTCCATACATATGCAAACAGGTTCCATTGTGAGTGTAGTTGTAGCATGTAGTCTGTTTCAGGTGAAAAAGCTTGTAGGCTTTTCTGTGGGCGAAGGTAGGCTATAAAAAGGTCCCAGTTGAATTTAGACAGTAATTGCAATAATGCAAAAGTTTATTTTTGTGAAAAATGTCAAAGTAACTGAACACTTTAGGCATAGCATATGCCAGTCAAGTATGTTTGTCAGAATTTCTTCTGGAGAGAGGATTACTTAGAGACAGGATTTAAGTTTATACTGTGAGAGTGAAGATGATGTAAAATCAGCTTTGTTCTTCAGGTCTTCTCTAGATTTTTAGTACCTTTCATTCCAAAGATTTTCACTTTAACATAAAAATAACAAGTACCTCTGGAGACACAGTTGTAGGTGGCATGTAGTTATATAGTTACTCTCTAGATAAGCTGGGAATAAATTTTTGCAAAGATTTTCAAAAAAACTTTTGTAACTGTGAAAAGGATCACTGAATTTCTGGGAAATTAAAAAAAAAAAAAAAACAAACCCAAAAAAACCCCAAAACAACCCCTACCAAACATCTGTACAGAAAAGTCAGAGAAATACTTATTTAAGTAGCGGCCAACCTAGTTTATGACTCCCATGATGAGTTTTGTTCGCAATAATAGAATCAACAGAATGGTTGGTGTTCAGAGAGAGTTAATGGTTTTCTGAAGTACTTACATGGAGAGAGTTTACTTTGAAAATATTCTTTTAAATTTAGTTTAAAAACATAATCTGTTTTTGGTGATCTTAAAACCTATTATCTGGTTTCTTCAATTAATCTGCAATTAATACCTTATTTAAAGGTGTCTTGGCACAGATGTATTGAGAACTGTATAATTGTACAATGTCAAAGTAATTCTTAAAATTACTTAATATGGACCTATGTCCATATCAACATAGAGAAATATAAGCATATGTTATTGTGGAATGTAACCCCATGTTTTTGTGTTTATTAAGAAAAAGAATTGATAATTTCAGATGTGGAATCTGATAATGTTCTTAAATTCTTCAATTTAGCTTAATGGTACCAAGTATTATTTGTCTTAATGAGTTCTCATATTGTGGTAAATCATTAATTTCTGACCTCAATTTCAGTCATAAAGGAGTGTAATGTAGCAATGTTAAGTTAGGTTAAAGTTCTGCCAAAAAAACCCCCAGAACCAAGTAAAATGGCTGTGATTTGAATTCTCTAGGGTTAAGTCAAGGATTAAATAAACAGAAATGCTTCTTGAAACCAAGAGATTGGATTGGACATTTTCTCGCATTTGTTTGCCTTTTAATTCTCCCCCAAGTGTTTACTCAAAAACAGTAGACCATAACCAACTCATCTACATGTTAGGTTTTTAACTTCAAATTTAATAGGTCTTAGGCAAAGCTCAGTATCATCGTTCCTCTGATTCTTACGTTCAGTATATAATGGCGTTTTTATGTTCAGTAGGGTGAACTTCTGTTCATTATGGTGAAGTAGAAAGCAGTGATTTAGATTGCCATCTTATCTTGCAATTGATAAATATAATAAATGCTTTCTTTTTTTAAAAAATGTACTATTAATTAGGTCTTTACTGTTGAAATCTGAGGTAATGATGTGTCATGTTTTGCATCCTAGTAAGTTTTAGTTCTGTAGCCGTAAGAGCAGCTGTTTGCAGTGAAAATACATTCATGGCCTTTAAGATTTTTTTTTAATAAATTATGAAGCTGAATCTTCAGATGCTTTCAGCATTGCGCTGAGAATATTTCCTTTTAAATATTAATGCTGTAACTAAATTTGTTTGTCAAATGTTGCACATGAAAGAACTTCTTTTAGGATAAGAAGTACTTACCAAAATAAAACAAATAATCATTTGTGTTTACCCCACCCAAGTCTCAAAAATATTTCAGGTGCCAATCAGTAAGGTCCTTAAATGTTATTTTTATTTTAGGAAAGAAGTTCATAAAGTGACTAGGGAGGAAGGGGATGCTTAATGTTAATAGATTGTGTGCCAGCTTGCATTTGCCAAGAACTACAGTTGTGTTAATTTGGCGAAGCAGGTGGTTCACTGCTGCTCCTCATGTATGGCTGCTCACTCCTGTTTCTCGTGCTTAGTTAATGCTTCCTGTATGGAAGCATATACCTGTTCCTATATGCTCCTAAATGCTTCCTATACCCATCACGTATATTACCAGATGATGATCCCGGTTTGAGAGTGAGGAGATGTTAAGCCCATGCCTGCCTTTATTCCCGCTCCCTGTTTTGGGAAGGCGTTGTTGTGTTGGCTCAGCTCTTTGCTTTGCCAGCCTTCCTTTGCCTTATCCTGTCCTCAGCCCGGTGGCTTCCTGCCGGCCCTACATGCCCTCTGGTCTCTGCCCAGATACGCCTGGCGGTACAGGAAACCAGGAACATCCTTTCTGAGACCCTCCCAGGATGTGTGTATTGCTTGGAAATTTCCCAGATGTCAACTTTGTTTTCTCACAAGTCTGACACAGTAACTCGTAGAAGAAAGGCCCACCTTCCAGAAAGTCTTCCTGGGGGAGCCCAAACCTTTATCTCTCAAACCAGAGAGTCCATGCAGCCTGCCCCTAAGTCACTCTATGGAAAGTAAAGAGGTTTTACCTTAAGTGAGTCTTTCTGACTGTATCAGCCTCTGCAGTGCAGGGCTCTGGGTGTCACAGAATCGTAGCATACAAGGTTGGAAGAGACCCCAAGGATCATCTGGTCCAACCTTTCTTGGCAAAAGCATGGTGTAGACAAGATGGCCCAGCACCTTGTCCAGCTGAATCTTAAAAGTCTCCAATGATGGGCAATCTACCACTTCCCTGGGGGGATTATTCCAATGGCTGATTGTTCTCAATGTGAAAAATTTTCCTTTTGTGTCCAATTGGAATCTCCCCAGGAGTAACCTGTACTCTAGTAATGCAAGGATGGCTGAAATGGCTGAGGTAACCTGGGCTCCGCTGAACTACCCCTGCAGCTTCGGCTAAGTCCTGTGCAGTACCTTAGCGCTCCTGGCGCCTTCGTATCCTCTAATCTCTTCTGCAGTTTATAGCCTAGGAGTGACTTCCAATGTCCTTGTCCTGCATGCTTGTGGTCTCAGGAAATGTTGCTCCATTTTGAGAACTTGACATTTAGTTGGCGATAGGGGAGGATGCTGCTCTTGGTGTGCATTGTCTGAATTATTACATTTTTCCATCTCTAGGAAGGAATATTGCTCACGTTGACTCCCGTCACAGATGTGGGCTGCTGGGCTGTAAATGTAGTAGCAGATAATGAAAGAATAAATATGGAGAAAGAGCAGTAAAAATCTTAGATTAAAGGAATTTTAAGGTATTTCATGGCCATTTGCATTCACGTTAGTAGAGTATGAAAAAATAATTTTATTGCCTTAGATTTATTTATGTATGATTTGTGTGCATGTAATAGTTCTAACTGATATATATATGAAGATTCTTTATCAAATAAATACATAGTATAATTACATGAATTGAATTTCATAGCAACTTATTTATATTGTAAGCTTTTGCCCAGTGAGTTGAAACCTAACGTAAAACAAAACCCCATCCATGTTTTCTCTCTGTGGAAAAGCTGGATCCAATGTGCCTGTATAATGACAGGAGAAAATCTTTCAAGCTAATGGAACTTTTGCGAGTGATTTCACAAGAGGTGTAATGCCAGTGTTCTTGGTGTTTTGTATCAGTATTGGCTTATACATTATGAAGTACAAAATGAATGTTTTCACTAATAAACATTATTAATTTCATTGCTTACTTTATTTTTTAGCCCTTTAACTACCTGATCAAAAAATAAGTTGGGAGTGTTTCTTTTCAGCTGAGCTTGGTTGCTTTGTTAGCTTCATGGACTTGGACTGCACCAGAAAATGAACATGTTTCTGGTTTGCACAGCAGATATCTTCTATACTTTTTAAAATTTTTTCCAGTATTTTTCTCTTGCATGTTTGGAGATTTTGAATTGTTGATTTAGGTGGTGACACTAGTCACAAAGGGGATTTATTATTCAAAATGAAGCTTTTTTTTTTAGTGTTTCCTAAAGAAAGTGGCTAAAATAAAAATTTTAAAAAAGTCTCGGGTAAAATATTCTATTTAAAATAGTAAAAAAAAACCAGTAGGTAATGTGTTTAAGGATTTTCTATTTTTTTCCTCTTTGTATTGTCAAGAGCAGCTGGAAGCTTTTTCCCCAGACCAGTGTAGAAAAGCGAACTGTGAAGGCCCCCTAAAACAGAGCCAGTCATCTTGTAAGCAGTTCTCCAAGTCTTCCCACTTTCTTTCCCATAGTAAGCCTGGAATGTGTGTGCAGGTATGTGTGACGAAGCAGTTATGAGAGAGTGAGTTACTTGATTATAAAGGTGTAGATCTGTTGTATAAGCTGACATCCCACTTCTTCTGATCTTTTTCTCGACAGATACCCAAAAATTGGTTGGAGAAGGAAATGAGGCAGTAAAGGAGGTCATCTTGTTTAGCTGTTTGTGTAGTCCATAAACTCTCTTGTTATGTCCGTGTTCATGATGCCTCCAAAAAAGTAAAGACCAGTAGAGCTGGTCTTAATCAGTTTCCTCTCATACATCTAATGGGACCAACGGGGTCTTCTGTTTCCCCGGTCTACCCAGTTTGACCTAAGGGTCAGATAGTGGTGTCTTGCTCCCTGCCCCCCACCCCTTCTAGAACCAGTCAAGGAGCCAAGGGCTAACTGAGGGAACTTACACAATGCTTCTTTACTTTCCATCTTTTCCTAGTTATTTCATGGTATTTGTTTAATTAGGTGTTTTTACTCAAATCTAAAAGTGACTTTGGTCTGGGAGATCCTTAGCGGTTGGAACAACCATTTTTGTATTACTACAATATTAGCCTTAATAGACACTGCTTAAAATTGGGCAGGTCTCCTTGGGTACCAAATGTGAAATAACTCTTCACCTCAGGCTTGAAAATGTCTGTCTTAAGTCTCCTGACCTTCTTGTTGGTGACGTGACAAATAAAATATTAGGCTGTTGTTATGCGAGTCCTTTGAAGCTTCAGCAAATTTTTCATACCATCTTTCCAACTGTGAAGCAAATTTTCATTGCAACTGGTATTCAGACTTTGGAGAGACATTGTTTCGTACTTAAAGCTGCAACCAGCGTTTTTTCTTACATGGAATCTCTTTAGATTTATTTAAGTGAAACTAATTTCTCTTGTTATGCAAGAAACAAAGTACAACATGCATCTATGAATGCACTGATTTCCAGGGTGTCCAACCCATCCTTCGTTACATGCCCTGGGAAGTGCTAAGTCTCATGAGTGACTGTAGTACAAATTCTGTCGGGTGTTCATCTTGTGTTCTGGATTTCCTACTGCTGAGGTTTATAAGGAAGCCCTTGTCCTCAAAGGAGCTAATTGAAGTCTTCCCTTTAGTCTTACACAAATGTGTGGCTATTGCTTTATAACTGAGGGTTCCTGTGTGGACCTGCTTGATTTTTCTAACACGTGGGAGGGTACAAAAGTACTCAAAGTCGGTGTGTTAAGAAGTTTTAATGTGTCAGTAAGAGAACCTGGAGTACTTGGCATATCATACTTGATGTTACTAAGCCTAAAGAAGCTATTTTCAATGTTTTGTAGATAAATTAGTGTGTGCTTTTAACATGAAAACAGATACAATTATTCTTAATGTAACAAAACTCACGCAAAGCTTTTTGCATGTATAAACTGAGGAGGGGCCCCTGTTTCTTTGCTTCTGTGAAAGCACGTTGCCTATGTGGAAAGGCTGTGTTTGTGTTCCATAGCTAATTTTTGCATAATCGTATCTTTTTCAGAAAATTGCTGTGGGGGGGCGGGACGGGGGACGAAGTTGTTCTTTTTTTTTCTCAAAAGAGAAGATTCCTTTTTAAAGGCTAAAGTTAAATTAATACATTTTCTTGTTACTCTGTGGATTGTTGCATTCAATTTTGAGCTTCTTTGCAGTGGTTTATATTTTTTGATAACTAGTAAGTTAGAAATAGTTGCTTTATCATTCAGATTTCTACCAATGACTTCGGTTGTGAAAAACATTTAATTAGCTCTGTAGAAAGTGATCATCTTCAGGAAATACTTGTAACCTTCAGTTGTAATTTTTAAAGTATTTTCTGAATACCTAATTGCATTTGATTTGTGTGAGATTTTTTTTTAAATAGCCTCAATAATTCTTGATAATAGAGCTTTGACTTTGGGTTTTGTTTATTGTTTTAAGACAGTCAAATAACTTGTCCTTTAATAATCTGTTTTGTTCAATATGTCTAATTTTCTCATGTATGTTAGCATCACGTGACTAAATGTAGTTCTGCATTCATTGTACCAACACGCTTTTGAGGAAGGTTATTCCAGGCAGGTAGGAGAGGTGCTTGCTAGTAATGGGAAGGTTTGCAAAATTGGCTGTCAATTACTCAGTCCCACTGTCACTGGAATTATCACTGTTGGAGTCTTCTGATTCTGACAGATCGGTGTCATAAACTATGTGTTACTGACTCATCCTCACTAATTTTTCCACCAGTCACTTTTGATGAAGGCTATTTTGTAAGAGTAGTTAGAGCAACTGTTTCAAATATATCATGCAGAACATGCATGTTAAGCTTAGTAAGCTTATGAAAATACTCCTATCACTGCTATCATTTTTGTGATTTGTTTGTATGCCTGTGTAACATCCTTCTTTATCCTGCCCAAGAAACCCTCAGCACTTTTTTTTTTTTTAAAAAAAGGGAAATAATTAGAATATTATGTAGGTGCTGTTATGCTTTTTATAATAACAAGACCCTGTTACAAATCTTGTATTGTGCTGTAGGACGGAAGCATTTAAGAATGACGCTGACTGCCCTGATCTGTCTCCAGCCATATGCTACCATTCATAAGGTGGCTGTGTATAATGGCATTAAAGTAACAGATGTCAGCCACAGCCAGTGAGGCAGGACTAGGAAAGATGATTCTATGAAAATACCAATGTAATTTGTCTTACCTTCTCTGTCTTTGGAGGGTGACCTAGTTTTTGGTTTGTGGGTTTTTTGGTGGTTTCGTTTTTCTGGTTTGTTTTTTTTTTTAACCAGTGGGAGGGACAGATCTATACAACAGGCTTTAGTAGCTGTGTTTTCCCCCATGTAGTATTTTTAAAGTAGACACAAATGCATTGTCTGCTTCCAGAGTTTCAGAAACAAACCATCCCTATAAGGCACAGGAAACTTGATTTCTCAATCCATATAGCCTAAAACTCGCTCATTAGAAGCTTGCATTTCCTTAAAAATTGTCGTAGCTGAGCCTTGGCAGCTGCTGTGGTATTAAATCAGGTTCTGAGAAAAAGCACTTTATCAGCTCTCACAGACACGTTTGTGGGATTTATTAAGTGTTTGGTCTTAAAACTAAATCATTAAAATGTATTTACCTTTAGGTGCTATTCTAATGACCTCAGGCTATATATGGACTATGTTTTCCTTAATTTTAATACAATTTAAAGGAGGTTAAGTTTGGCAGATACTCTGTATGTAGTCTGTCTGTGGTGTTTAAGCAGTGGTTTTGAATTTTCCTGCGTCTGTAAATTCTTACACAGTCGATCAGCAAATGAAAGCCGTATTTAACCATGTTCAACTGTAATTGTAAAAGAAAAATACAGTCTTACATTACCGGGAGATACCAAAATTCTTGTAGTGTTTTGATGCTATGCTTATTTCCCAAATCTGTCTACTTAAAACTACATTGGATTCCTAGCTGTCTGAAAATATAAAGTTGGGGCAGAAGCAGAAACTTTTAAATGAACTATTTATTTAAAATTTATATTCAGCTAATATTCCAAGAAATTGTTCCTTGAAATATAACTGCCTTCAATTCCCCCAAGACCTACCGATTAAATAATGTCTGTTAAATCCTGTTGTATGTGTGGCTGATTGAAACAAATGCTAAAACCCCTGTTTAAACAATGGTTTTGTGTTGATTGATTGTTAGTTGTTTTAAAAAGATTTGTAAAGAAGAAAGCAATATAAAAAATATTGAGTGAATCTGAGTGATATGTTAAGTCATAGAATTCATTTCTGTATGTTTAACGAGAAAACTGTTGCAGTGGAGAACACATCTGAATGTTTTCATTATTTATTTTAATTGTTTATACATGAATTTAGGCTACAGAAAGTGAGGCTGGTGATATGGATCTCAGTGGGTTGCCAGAGACAGCAGTGGATTCTGAGGATGATGATGACGAAGAAGACATTGAAAGGGCATCGGATCCTTTGATGAGTAGGGATATTGTTAGAGACTGCTTGGAGAAAGACCCAATAGACAGGACAGATGATGACATTGGTAAGTACTGCAATGTAGAAAATACTGTCAAACTTGTTCTCCTTTATGAAAAGAAAAATTACGGAAAAAAAAATGGAGGTTTTATTTTAATCACTGGCTTTTGTAGTTGGTAAGTGTAGTGTTTGTTCTGTAAGGGATTTCATAAATGCCATAAATTCAGCCAGTGAATGAGTACAACCAAAGAAGAAGAAGAAAACATACATAATATGGGTGAAAACTATTAGTTGCTGGCTCTTTCAGTCTCAAGCTTCAACTTCTAATTGATATCAGAACTGGTTTATGAAGCAAACGTCAATGCATACTGGAAGGCGTTAGACAGAACCTTGGCAAAGTCAACATTCATGTCAACACTGGATGCTTATCACATTAAATTTTTAAATTGTAAATTGTGATGTCGTGTCTGTTTTTAACCAGATATACATTTGTGTTAAACATTGGAGCAATTAAGACCTTTACGTAAATGTGCATCTAATCAAATTAATTTGCTATGATGAGAGAAGGCTCAGGGGGGTCTCATCAATGTGTACAACTACCTGGAGCAAAGGTGTAAAGAAGGCAGAGCCAGGTTCTTCTCAGTGGTGCCCAGTGAGAGGACTGGAGACAAGGGGCACCAACTGCAAACGGGAGGCTCCGTCTGACCACCAGGAAACACTCTTTTTTTACCGTGACCAAGCACTGCGCAGGTTGCCAAAAGAGGCGGTAGTCTCCCTCCTTGGAGATACTCAAAAGCCACCTGGACATGGTCCTGGGCAATTGGCTGTAGGTGGCCCTGCTTGAGGAGGCAGGTTTGACCAGATGACCTCCAGAGGTCTCTTCCAACCTCAACCATTGCATGATTCTGAGTAAATAAAAATGTAAGGAAAAGATGGGGTCCTATTGACTATGTTCAGTAGTTTTTTCAGATCAAACTGAGTGCAAAAACTTCTGGCATTTAGAATGTATAATCCCTCAGCAGGACTACTAAGAAAAATTGAGTTCTGTAGTTACGAACAATGAAAAAGCAAAAATATGGGACAAGTTCACTGTTGAGTACAAGTGCAACTCCAGGGCATGCAGAAGACAGAGCAGCAGTAGTCACCTTTAAGACAGTAATCCTGTCTGATCCATCCAAGGGGAACTTTGTGAACCCGCCAGATGACGATCAAGTACAATTTACTGTCAAGTCTAGCATGGGAGGGCATGGCTTTGCCAAAGAACTTGCTCAGTTTTGTGAAACTTCCCTTCCTAATGTCTTGCTGTGTTTTATATAGGCCTGTCATACTCTTAAGGGAGTTAGTGCCCTGGCTGGAGTATTACAAGTATCATTGGTTGTATTCAGAGTTCTTGGTTACATTACAATTCTTCCATTATGCTGACTTTTACTTTGCAGGGCTTCTATTGATGATATGACCGGCCAGTCTGTGTCTACAAAATACTCTGTAATTACAACAGGCCACTGTACATGATTTATTAGTATACAGAAACGATTGTGCAGCATTTTAGCTTAAGTAGCCTCGGGCATCTTGCTAAAGAACTGTCTTTACTGTGCTTTGTTGTTTTGACATGCACGACTGAGTGGGCTTTTTCTCCTCCAGAACAACTACTGGAATTCATGCATCAATTGCCTGCTTTTGCCAACATGACAATGTCAGTGAGGAGAGAGCTCTGTGCTGTAATGGTGTTTGCGGTTGTGGAGAGAGCAGGAACTATTGTACTAAACGATGGGGAAGAGGTCAGTAGAAGTTACTTTGGACTCTCCTACTATACCACACATCCCAGGTTCCACAGGGTTAAGATCCTCTTTTTGTTACTTTAACAGTTTTTGTTTAAGCACCTGCACAACATTCCTTATGTGATAAAAGGGTAAGAAAATACTCTTCATAATGTACAAAATGCTCCCAGCCTATTGGAACTGATGTTGTGAGTTTATTTCAATGTTTAAGCGGTGTTTTAAAATATAAACATTCTTTTTAAAAAAAATTTATTTGATATTCTTACATAAGCATTTAGCCTTAAAGATAAACTTAAGATCCCAGTTTTCTTGAGATGGAAATAGCAGCACATTTAAGGTATACTAGCTTATAAATGATTTTAATAGGTGCTAAAAAATAACTTTTCCTTTGGAAAAATTGTGAGGGTTGTATCTATATAGTATGGTATTACAGTGTTACGTGATTTGGTCTTCATGTATGCTGCGCTATTTGATTTGTAGCTGGATTCCTGGTCAGTCATTTTGAATGGGTCTGTGGAGGTGACATATCCTGATGGAAGAACAGAGATACTCTGCATGGGGAACAGTTTTGGCGTTTCCCCTACCATGGAAAAGGAATATATGAAAGGAGTGATGAGAACCAAAGTGGATGACTGCCAGGTAGAGTGTTGGACTGTAATACATGCAAAATCACACCCATATAGGCATAATGCAACGTGATAGCCAGATGTGGTTTTATTTTAACTGAATATATGTACCATCTCCAGTGTGTAACCCTGTACAGTAGTTGGGAAATACGGCTCCTGCGTACCCACAGCCTGGGAAATTGAATTCCCTTTATCTGGATAGGGATCATTTTGGATGAAGAGCTTTGTCTATGTGCTTTCTCCAGAACTTGAGGCTCAGCAGGCTGTTGCATACATCTATTGCTTTAAACTTTCCCTTAATAGGATCTCAAGGTCCATTAGCCATTACAGGCTCTCTTACTTCTACAGGTAATAGCCATTCTTCCTTAGTTGACTCAACTACTGAATCTTTAAGTAATACAAGCGCTCTCTCCTGTGGTTTGAGTGGAAAATCTGCTTTCAGCTAACCTGGCCTTTCAAGGAAAATGCCTTGATGTTTACTTTAACACAAGCAGTCAGATGTAAGGAATGCCCCTCATAGCATAAAATTACTAGCCTAATCTGGGTATGTGGTTGCTATTTGCTTATTGCTATCCAGAAGATAATGGCCAAGTCCTGCGTGGATTAAGCGTTTTGCTTGGCCCTGATGGCTAATTAGCTGCCAGTAGATGCCCTGTGAAATGGGTGTAAATGTGTATTAATGGAGTCACCTGGTTTAGTTTGCCCATCTAACTTCCAAAAAGTGCACAAATGGTATCTTGTTAGGATAATGTTTTGCAACAAATCCAAACTGTGGGACTTCTATTTCAGCTACTACTAGCTGCTGGAAATAGAAAAGGTATGTAAATGAATTATAAAGAATGCAGGAGTAAATACTGTCTCTGTGAATCTCATGCCTTTGTCCTAAGTATGTACATGATGATTTAACAAGTTTTCAAGCAGAAGAAATACTGTTACTGCTTTTCAGTTAAATACCAAAGTTCATTTAAGAAGACACTTTAATCTTACCCCAAAAAAGAGGCAAATATAGAAAACTTTTAAAACGTTATCGAAGGCAATTCATAGTGTGTACAGTACATTTTTCTTTTTCTAAGTTGTAGTGGGTAGTCTTAATTATATTTGCATAGTGTAGGTGCTAGGAATATTCTTAAGATATTTATTCTTGCACTTATTCTTGGCTGGGCAGGTGACTGTAGAAAATACTTTTCCTGCTGTATGCTTTAATCCAGAAGTAATATATTTCTACGTGCCTGCACTCATGTAATTGAATAAATGTTAGTTTACTTAATAATTGACTTATTAATAAATAGCTGTGAAAAATGAAAATTATTTACAATAGCAATAGGCACAAAAAAATAAAAGCTAGGTTTCCCTTCAATCTCTTAGCCCTTCTAAATACCACACAAAAACTTGCAAGAGAGGAAAAAATATCAGCTAGAATACTGAGCTTCATCTCTAGCACAGGAGAGGTCAAAGCAGCTAAACAAAAATGGCTGATAATGCTAAATCATTTTGCTCTGATGAATCTTGGTCTCCTGTAACTGCAAGATTGTGGTGGAAGTACTACTGTGCTTGGGCATTCATCTGCTTACTACAGCTGAACTGCTGGAAAGACAAATTCGGCTCACTGCAGGTTGAGAAACTACTTTATCTTTTCTATTAATAGACTACTTGCATCTTAAGTCTAAATGCTTTTCTGAAGATTTTACCTTTTAATACCGGTGCGCAATGATTCTTTCCAGTTTGTTTGTATAGCCCAGCAAGACTATTGCCGCATCCTCAATCAAGTGGAAAAGAACATGCAGAAGGTAGAAGAAGAAGGGGAGATTGTGATGGTGAAGGAGCACAGGGAGCTTGATCGCACTGGAACAAGAAAAGGTCACATTGTCATCAAGGTAAAAGCAAAAGAGGGAGTTTCTTGCAAAAGTCTGTGTTCTATAAACTTCTTAACTTGACAAGTTAGGTCCAGGATTAGTGGAGATATATATTATAAAAATATTTATTTGAAAATAGACTGTTAATATTTCTCATTTTGCTCTTTACAATTATGCACACTGATAACTAGGTGATTTCTGTAGAATTCAACTACTTTTTTTTTTTTCACTTTTCACAATGGTTACGCTGTTACGTTTGCTTAGCTCATTAGTCAACAGATGCCAGTATTCTTTCTAGTGTAATGCATCTTTGGTATGTTATGAGAAAACAAATTTGCATTTACTGAAAAGCTATTTTAATAACTAAGGTTTGGTTGTTTGGGTTTTTTTTGTTTGTTTGGTTTGTTTTTAACAGGGAACAGCTGAAAGGTTAACAATGCATTTGGTGGAAGAACATTCTGTGGTAGACCCAACATTTATAGAAGACTTCCTGTTGACATATCGGACCTTTCTTTCCAGCCCAATGGAAGTGGGCAAGAAGTTGTTGGAGTGGTTCAATGACCCTAGCCTCAGGGATAAGGTTAAAATACCCTGAATTACATACTTGTTAGCATTTGCACTGAACCATAGGCTATTTAGAATAAAAAAAGTTTTAGAGGCAGTGACTAAACTAAATTGAGACACTGATAGCTAGTGATGTATTTTAATGGCAGAATATATGTAAAAAACTAAGAGAATGCTTTTTCCTTATTTATTTTCCTTAGCATATTTTATTTAAGTACTAATCATGGAATCATAGAATAGTTTGGAACCTTTAAATGTCTTCTAGTCCAACCCCCCTGCAGTGAGCAGAGACAGCTTCAACTAGATCAGGTTGTTCAAAGCCCTGTCCAACCTGGTCTGGAATGTTTCCAGGGATGGGGCATCTACCACCTCTCTGGGCAACTTGTTTCAGTGTTTCAAACACCCTCAGTGTAAAAAATGTCTTCCTTATAGCTAGTCTCCCCTCTTTTAGTTTAAAGCTGTTACCCCGTGTCTTATCACAACAGGCCCTGCTAAAAAGTTTGTCCCCATCTTTCCTATAAGCCCCCTGTAAGTACTGGAAGGCTGCTCTAAGGTCTCCCTGGAGCCTTCTCTTCTCTAGGCTGAATAACTCCCAGCTCACTCATGTGTTCAGGCAAGGTAAATTAGCTGTGTTTTACCTTGATGTGTTTCTACAACGTAACCTAGTAGCTTGCAATTATAGGGAAAGCTTTTTTCCCCAGTAATTAATATTTTTATTTAATATAATTCAATAGAATCTACTGTGTCTTGACATTTGAGTGTATAACGGAGTTCTGTGTTTTCCATACATATTATTAGTTAACACAACTTGATAAACGTTTTGTGATAGTTTATTTTTGTATAAAGACACTAGAAAATGTAGCTATTGTTAAGAATCTGTTGAGCCTTACACAGGCATTTAAAAAAACCCCACCCAAACGCAAGAAAGCAACCAAACGTCCTCTTCCCTAAACAAAACTGCCATGGTGTAAGAATAAGGCCCTGTATATCCAGTTTTGGCAGACTGTTTGCAGTGTCAGTCAAGACTATACTGGACTTCACACTATAATGCTTTGTGTTCACTTGTATTTGACTTACTTATATGTAAAATAAACTAGTAAAAATTTCAGGTTTTTTTTTTTTTTTAAATTTGAAACCAAGGGAATTATATCAATAAGGTTAAAGGAAAATTTGGGTTTCAACTTTTATTTAAATCTGGAGATTTCTTCTGGAAATGCTAGTGTATCTGTGCCTTGGGGGAAGGATTTTACATTTGTCAGAGAAGATAGGCTTTGCAGCTAATATTGTTTAGCGTAGGCTTGTTACAGCTGTAATATTGGAGTTCATCTTTAAACTTATTTTTGTTGTCCTCCAACGGATAATCCCCTTAGCCTCTGTAAAAGCATGAGCCAGCACAGTTGCTGGTATCAGGTCTGAAAACAGAGCAGCTCTTTGTTCTGCCATCTCAATAACCAGCCCTTTCTGACACCGAGTAGCGCTGACAAAAAGGCACAAGTCAGAGAACAGCTTGAGACAAGTGGAGATAAGCAAGCGAGGAACAAGGAATCTGGAAGATTTTGTCTGTTTTGTATTAGGGGCTGATAGGCAGCAAGGGAGAGGGAAAGGACTGAGTAAAACTTCCTGAGGATGATCAGAACTCAGTAGGAATAGACTGAGGCGTTTGAGATACAGCTTTACTGAAGATTTTGCCCAGAAGCAGGGTACTTGACTTTAATCCTTTTTTAATGCTGTGTGTGGTTGTGACACAAGTAATGACATTCCTTTGGAAGTCACTGTTCAGCCCTTTCCAGTGCAGTGTCTTTTGTGTACGGCAGTAAGTCCCAACTTACAGCAGCATTGATATTGAAGGTGTCACTGCAGTGATTTAAAATACATTATGTCATGGGGCGTGCAGCTTCCCAGCCAATTTTAAAAATCTGCAATTAGGCTAAATTTAACCAGATGTTGTCTGGATCTTCCAGTGTCATCCACATGAATGAAAAACACCACAGATGTTTAACAGAAAGGAAGCTCATCTTCAATTTCAAAGGTAGAAAAGTCTCAAATATGTCAGAAACGCTACCCCTAGCCTACATCCCTGTGGCTGGTAGCTGCAGGACACAGTGCTGTGCTGTTGCCTCTTGTTAGAAATCTGAACTCTCGAGGAGTTCTGAAGTACTTGATTTCTTTGGTCATGAATTTCAGCAGTTCTTCTGAATTCACTTGTTTTTCTGGGATAAAAGGAAAACTACTTAGAAACTCCATAAACACAATAAACTACTCCTAAACTACTGCAGCTCCCGTGATGGTGGCAGGGTTTGTTTTTGGATGCCTTGTGTCAGATCTTTAGCATAAGAGGCTGCAGAGGTTTAGATGTGCAGATGCAGAAAAAGGACAGTGGCTAGCTTCAGCTGATTAAAATTTGTATAAGATATTCTTCTTAAGCTCTAGTCTTTGATATGTTTGGGGACTTTCCCCTACCAACCTGTTTTTCCATCATAACAGAAGAAACACAGCTGTATTATTAAGATAACTTTGAGTAGCGCATCCATTTCATATTCAGGAGTTTTTAAAAATACCATGAATCAATATTAATTCAAGACATTAGAAATCTTTTCTGTTGTCAGGGCAACTGCTGATGATGTTCCAGGTCAAAGTGCATACCCAGATAAAATTTTATAGTGGAAGCATATATTTTTAAAAATTGTAGCTCTTATTTTGTGACTCTACCTTCAGTAATATTAATTGATAGTACTCCTTTAGGGTTTTTTTCCTAACAAACTAATATACCAGCTAAAATTGTTCTGAACTTGATAATCATAGTTGCTTGGAGAGAGTAGGGGTGGAGAAGAAAAGAGTAGTAAACTGAAAGATTGACTGTGAGGAAAAGAGTTGCATCTATTTTCTGTTCAGTCCTCCTTCCTGCTACTCTCAACAGCTCCTTTTTCCTGCCTCTCTAAACATACAGTAGCTCTTCTACACAGGTAAATGCCTAATGAAGTTAATGGTTATCTAAACATGTGTGAGATTCAAGAGCCAATATAAAGCAATATCAGAAGCTTTATGGTCATGTGCTCGAAGAATTAAGCAGATTTGGAGATGAACATGAACAGGAAATTGTTGTTATAAGTCAGAAATAGACCTAACTCATTGCCTTGTTACCTGTGTGCTCTATTCCCTACTCAGACTTTATATAGCCAGTGTTAAATTTCTAACTCATAGTATTCTTAATGAAATACAACCTACAATGGGTTATACTAGTAAAAGCAATTTTAATACTAAATTACTTCTATTCTCCTGGTAAATGATTGCATAGTAGTAAAGTTAAGTTTGGGTGTGTGTACGTAATGTTTAGGATTCCAATGGAAATTTACAGAGGATTTAAGGAGCAGTATTTTTAAAGGACTTAGCACTAGTTCTGAGTATTTGTGGAAAATATTTGTATTATTGATTAATTTTCAGGTTACACGGGTAGTATTGTTGTGGGTGAACAATCACTTCAATGATTTTGAAGGAGATCCTGCTATGACTCGATTTCTGGAAGAATTTGAGAACAATTTGGAGAGGGAGGTAAGAGTGAGGGTTTTTTCTGACAGTTTGGGATGGCAGGGAGTAGCCAGGCTGTTGTTATATATATCTTATTGTGCTTTTCTGTTCTAGAAAATGGGTGGACATTTGAGGCTGTTAAATATTGCTTGCGCTGCTAAAGCTAAACGAAGATTGATAACCTTAACAAAGCCATCTCGAGAAGCCCCTTTGCCTTTTATCTTGCTGGGAGGATCAGAAAAGGGATTTGGAATCTTTGTTGACAGTGTTGATTTTGGTAGCAAAGCTACAGAAGCGGGCTTGAAACGTGGAGACCAGGTATGTAATTTTAAAATATATTTCCCCCCCTCTCTGTTTTGTTTCCTTTCTCTTAGCTAAATAAAAAAAACCACTACCTGTTTTTTTAGATACTGGAAGTGAACGGTCAAAACTTTGAAAACATTCAGCTGTCAAAAGCCATGGAAATCCTTAGAAATAACACTCATCTGTCTATCACTGTGAAAACCAATTTATTTGGTAAGTTCGTGTGCACTTTTTATTCTAATTTCTGTTCTAATTTAGATGGGGTCTTAAGTTATTTTTTTTAAATGATTTTAAATTGTTTTGTTTGAAGCACTTTTGTACAAGGGAGCATAGCAAAAGGAGGCCTGCAGATCTTAAAATACCTTTGTCCATAATTGCAGAGAGAAATTTGTGAGTAGGGTCTTACATGAAGTGACTTCACTCTCACAAACGCCCTTTTCTGGATTAATTGCGACTATTTAGCTCGAACTTATAAAATGTGTTTGTACATGTAACTTTTACTCCTTTTCTTAAGAAAGAAGCCTCTTTTGGAATTTCAGTTCTTCAGTGATCTTAATCAGTCTGCTGAATTTGCTCATAGTTTTTCAGTCCATGCCTACCGTAAGTGTGACAAGGTTAATAAAAACTTTCTTGCCAGCTAGGTGAAAACAATCTCTCTGCTCTCTGAATTTATTTTCTTCATTGCTCTAACAAGTGCTAAAGCAGTCATGACGGAGTCTTTAAATAGCTCAGGACCTCAGTTAGCATCATAAGTAATTAACAGTTTGTGGGGGTTTTCTGATTTTTATCACTGGATACTTAGATTACTTACAGAATGTAGTGGTGTGTTTCCCCCAAGCAACTCTTTCAGAATCAGGTTCTTCGTTGCAAATAAGCAGGGCAGAATATTACCACAGGATGTCACTGCACTAACTGATGATTAAATATGGTTAAATTATCTCCAGAAGTCATATGTCAAATCTATTTCCTGGGATTTTTTTTTTTGCTTTGCAGTAAAGATTCTAATATTTCAATTATTTCTAATAATTAAGGCATTTCATAATATATCTGTACATGCCTGTTTAGGGGCATGTGCTTGTTTCTCTATGTATAAGTTCTGTGTAACTATCATTCACACACTAGGCTTTTGGATCTAATGTGTTGCCTTAGTATGTTTAAGATAAAACCTGATTTCTTCTTTTCTTAAGAAGTTGTGTTTTTCAAAGTTTTTAATCTTGTTGCTCCACTCCAAATACTGAAATCACATCATAGTAGAGTCTCAGAACAGTTAACTTTGTGTGTATTGCATGCAGTATTCCTTATCAACGGATCCCAAAAGGAGAGTTTCCTGTTTTTTAAACAGCATTTTGTTACCTGAGTCCAGTTTCTCTCCAGCCCCCAGCTCCTATTTGACAGTACAGTTACCGGCTCAGATGACTCTCCTTTGCTTTTCATTGTGTGCCTTATTTGAAGCTTTTTGAAGTGTCTTGGTGATTTGTTGTGTGCTTCTGGAGATAAGGATGAATATTAAGGACACAATTAATACATTAATAGTAAAACCTAGCCTCTAGTACTCATCCGTAGCCGGTTGCCCTAGCTCCCACTTTTTCTACTATTCCTTGGTTTTAATTACCAATTTTGATTTATTATTACAAATCAGTGATTTTTCCATTCCTATATGGAGACTTCCTCTCACACTCAGAATATGTGACTTGATCTCCACATCAGTTTTGTTTGATTTGTTTAAATATATTGACATTTTTGTGAAGTTAAAAGTTGCAGTAGAAGAATTAATTCACAAATTCACCAAGTATTTCTGCCTCAGTGATGACTCTTAGCTAGGGAGCGAAGAGAGTCCAAGAGGGTTTTTTATATATTTGGCAGATAGACGCAACGGCCCTGTCGAACATCCAAGGTGTCTCCCTATTCTCATATTTTCTTATATTTTCCTTAGGGCTTTGTTGCAGTTTCCCCTCCGAGTCCAGATTTCTTGATCCTGTTGCTAACAATTTCTTTTCCACCTGAGAGCTTTTTGTTGCTGGCTGTCAGTTTAAAACCTTCTCTCAGTTGTTGGCTTTCTTATCTCATTTTTGTCCGGTGTGCACCTTTTACGTGTGCTACTTTTTGCAGAAGCCTGTGTCCTTAGGCTGAAAGGTCAAAGTCCTTCTGCTGACACCATCCGTGCAACCATGTGGTCATCTAGTGTATTTTTGTTCTGAGCTGGGCCAATTTTACTGAGTTTCTGATTCATGCTACAGAAAACAAAACAAACGTTCTTTTTAAAATGGGTTTGTTTTTTTTTTTTTAAGTCTTACATCTAAATTAATTTAATACTTGAATTGACAGAATATCCTAATTGGTTTTGTGTAACGATTAATATTAAACTGGTCTGGTGCACTGAGCTTTCTTTTACATTTTTGTTCTTTTTCTTTCCTACCTTTTTTGTCTTGTGCAGTTTTTAAAGAACTGTTAACACGGTTGTCAGAGGAAAAAAGAAATGGTGCTCCCCACCTACCTAAAATTGGTGATATTAAAAAGGCGAGTCGTTATTCCATCCCAGACCTTGCCGTTGATGTGGAGCAGGTAATAGGATTAGAAAAAGTAAATAAGAAAAGTAAAGCCAACACAGTTGGGGGAAGAAATAAGTTAAAGAAGATACTTGACAAGACTCGAATCAGTATTCTTCCTCAGAAACCGTACAAGTGAGTTTTTTATTTCCTCTTAAATATTTGCTTTGTCGTAAATTTTAATCATTTCTCATTATAATTTATTATGATACTTTTTTTATTTATTAATGCAAAAAATCTGAAAAAATATACTAGAAAATACTAGTATGAATATTTGAATTATCATAGACATAGTATTTGTGATGGCACAAATACTTTTCCCTGACATTTACTGTTTTCTTTTAAGAGGACTACTAACTGGAAGCAGCCTGGGCAATTAATTTCAGAATAACTCTGCAAGCAGGTTTGCTTGCAAATGGTTGATAGGAGCAATGATTTCAATTTATCCACATCACAGTGATCTATAAGAATTTCTGCATACTGCTGTAAGGGAGACTGAGGTTGAAATTTTTACTTGTGTTCTTTGATAAAATTGAGTATTTCTTTAACGAAAGCTAAATATGGTATCTGATATCTTTATTCTATGAACATGTTTTAGAAGGAGTTCTGATAATGATTGTTGGAAACAACAGAAGAATGAGTTTTACATGATTTTATGGGAATCTGGTTCTTGGCCAAGACAGATGGCATCGAGGGGGGAAAAAGGAATTGTAGAGGGTAGTTGATGTGTAATCAGTGTTTTCTCTTGCATTTTTCTTTTCTGTGTTCCATTGAGGGAGAAATCTCTTTTATGTAAATTCATGAAAAAGATACTCGTCCTGAAAATCTAGGACTTCTCCCTGCTATTACTTTTCAAAAAAAAGTTTGCTTAAGTAATGCTAGGTATTCCCAGCTAAATGAGTACAGTTTTGAAACATTATAAATAGAATGTTAGTCATGTAAAGATTAAATGAATATTACTTATTTGATCCAAATAAAGGGTATTTCTTAAACTGATGCAGATACATCTGACTGGAGGAAAATCTGTAAATCCTCTTTTTATGTTGTTTGTCTTTGGAATGTTTCCTTTCGTTCCACCAGTCTTGTATGTTTGTTCCTCTGATGAGCCGTGCACACTTAGGCGTGGTTTTTTGCATTGTTCACCATTGTTCACAGCTTCTGCATAAAATTTTCCTGTTGGTTTTCTTTTTTTCTGTGATTCCTTTCACTTTTGCACTTTTTCTGTGCAGGGACTTCTTTGGGTAAGACTTAGAAAAGCAGTACACTTGACCTATTTTCCTTTTGCTAGCTTTACTTCACGTGTTATATATAGCAAGTTGTCTGCAGTGCCTGTTGACATTCAGTTGTTTGTGTCTGCACAGTTTCTGCGTAGAGATGTATAGCTCTACACTTTCCTGTTTGTGCTTTCCCCCCCACCCCTGTTGCATAGAAACTTCTACCTTGTTCTTCCTAATAATTAATGGTATTACATATATTAAGGGACTTTACCTATTCTCGCATGTTTTTTAAATACCAAAAATCAAGAGGGATGAAAAAGCTGATTTACTGCTTAATTAAAGTAGGTATTTAAAGACTTCATGAGTCAGCTAGCTTATGAGGTGAAACTGTCCACCTTTTTTTGTATGTAAATACTGCAGAAGTCTCCTGAATGTATCCAGATAAAACCAATCTTTAAACTAGAATGAGGTCACGCTTAGAGGGAGAGCTTGTCTGCTTGGTGAGACGTTAAATCAGTATCAATCAGTTTGAGCAGGAGATAATGCCTTCCTTCAGTCTTGCTTTTTAGTCCAGTAATGTCAAGTAACTTCCCAAACAGAGCAAACGGCACCATTCCCTCTGCATCTACTGGGGAACCTCCTTCTCTCCACCAGCTGTGAGGCATCTCTTGAAGTGTGCTTTGGGCTACAGCCTCCACTCGAGCTCTTTGCTTTCTTTACTCTTCTAATCCAGAGTGTCTTTGTGGTCTGTAGGTTCAGTTGCTCCCAATAAGCATTACACACAATCCCACCTCCATCTCTAGCAAAATTCTGCCTTGGTCCATAGCACAACATCCCAGACAAAGAAGCAGAACCTCTCTCCTCTCTATTTGCAGCCCTGCAGCGGGATGCACAGTATACTGTATTTTGAAGGAAGAAGCACTCAGTCAGCTCTGCCGTTCCATTATCCCTTCTATCCTGTTTGTCATTCAGCAGGAAAGTTATTTCTTAGTTAATGCTATCTCCCTGCATGGCAAATGCGTACAGAAAGCAATAGAAATGCCTTTCCTTTAAAGCCACAATCTCATTTCACTGGCATAATAAAATATTTTATCTAACAGCAGGGGAAGCTGATCTTCATGGGACCTGGCGTTCTCTTAGTGCTGCTGTTTGTGCCTGAAATTTCTGGGGTTCATTTCTTGTTTGCCTAAGTTAGAACTCACTCAAATTCTGGTTTAACTTTTAAACAGAGTAAACTGAGTGTAAGGCAAATACTTTCCAATTCAGTGTATGAATACTTAGAGTCGAGAAAAATTTTAGAAACGTTTTATTTTTTTTAAAAAAACCTAACATTTGTCAGTTGATCCACTTTACTGAAGCCGCTTTTGGTCATGACGCACAGCATAGGCATAAGATTATATAACAGTGACAAACCCCGAAAGGAATACATAATGCAAGTGAAACTATTAATATAAGGGGGAGGGTCATGTTATCATCATTTGATTTGAATTTAGAGGAAAGACCAGTGTCAGGGCATTTGTGAAATGTTCTATATAGTTGTTTAGAACCACCAGAAAGCATTTTGAGGTTTGGGGACTTTGGAGTTATTTGTTGATTTGGTTTTTTTTGGGGGGGAGGAGTGGTTCCTACTTGAAATACAAGATACGGATTGCTGGGAATGCATTTAGTTGCAATGAAAGACTTGCTTGTGGCTTAGCATAAAAGTGCTGTGTGCCAAGTTGATCATCACTGCTTGTCACAGTATTTTGTGCTTTATGTGCAAGTACAGAAATGCAGATGTTCAGATTCAGCTTAACTTCCAATTGAGAGATAATCCAATAACTTTTTTTTTCAATGGACTTGAGTGTTTCTGTCACTCTTGTGGCTTGAGGTTCACACTTCATAAAATATTTTGATAATACAGTTTATCTTGTTTTTTAAAAACAAAATGATGAGAAAACCCAAACACATCATACAGAGATACCCTTCCAAACGTTTTCAAGTTGCATTGCCTTCCAAGAAGCAATTGCTGCGTCCATGTAACTAAAGTTTTGTCTTCAATGCCCAGAGATACTGTCGGAGCTTCCCAGAGTACTGTTCAATTCATAGCACTTAAAGAAGTGGTACAAGAGGGTACTGGGTAAAGTAATTCACTGGTAAGCACAAAAGGATGCTTGTGCTGTATCAATAGGGATAATTATCAGGCTCTTAATTACTTCTGTTTAGTTTTTCTGAGGATAGATAGAACACCAGACAAAAGCTTAAGTGCCCAAAATTGAGGTATAAATGGTCATTTGTGTTGCATCATTTAATTTAGTAGCTGGACTTTTTAGAGTTGCAGCAGTTCGCAATGAAATCTAAGTTCTGGTTTATGCTTTATTGACCTGTCTAGATACAGATTTGGATGCATTAGGCTTTTTAAAAGGCTTTGCCTATAGTGGCTAAATTTTTAACTAATTTCACTTTCTGCAATAGCTGCCAGTCAACATTTAACACCCTCAGAGTATTTTATTAGGATTTGCAGCTATATGTAGAAAAGATCAATGTCTAGCTCCAGCTCTGTCCTGCTTCACTTGCTGATTATGAACTCAAAAGCAGTAAGCAAATTAGAGTCTGCTATAATATGATGATAGCTCTGTCTCTGATCCACCTAGCGCTACTGACCTCTTTAGATACTCTGCCTTGCACAATTAAAAAGACAAAATCCTTCACTTTTATCACAGAATATTTTATTTACAGCTGTCAGGCACTTTGCAGGGGATACTGTAGCACCCAAGCACCGACGCTCACCTTAGCCTTCCATGTTAGCTGGCATCCCTTCAGTCACGTTCAGTGAAGAGAAACTCAGAGGAGGTGATACAGGGCAGGAAAATGGATGATCTCAGCAATTCTCTCTCCACCTCTCTGTTGAAAGATCTTAGTAGGCTGTGTGGCTACCATACGTCCCAAAGTGCAGTTGCAAATCATACCTGTGATGGGGTGAAAGAGGTGTGAAATTCAGGTCTTATGAAACAGCACTGAGGGGACAGCAGTATTAGTCAAAGTTCAGGTGATGGGGTGATGCAAGAACGATGAGGCATGTACCAGTTTTTGAACAAAGATTTTGGCCACTGTGAGAAGTCATCAAAAAATAATGACCCTAGCAGCTTCTCAGAGCATAGCGGTGAACACAAGGATCTTCCGTGAGTGCCAGCAGCAGATCTAAGCACTTTGAGTGGACATTTGGGTGCTGCTGACAAAGCTAGACAGCAAGAGTTGTTGTCTGGAGAACTTTAACTTCTAAATAGTGATTACTATACTGACAATTGAACGTGTGAAAGTGTAGAGATATAGACGTCCCTGCATCCCTCTAGTATAGCCCAGGCTCTGAATGTCTGTAAGTCCTGATTTTATTTGTTTCTGGACGCAGTGACATTGGAATTGGCCAGTCTCAGGATGACAGCATTGTGGGACTGAGGCAAACAAAGCACATTCCTCCTGCTTTACCTGTCAGCGGAACCCTGTCATCCAGCAATCCCGATCTACTGCAGTCTCATCACCGCATCTTAGACTTCAATACTACTCCAGGTAAGGATCCTTTTTAATTATATTTTTTGAGCTTCTAATTTCCTTTTATTGATTTTTTTTTTCTTGACTTTTAGACTCTGAAGATGCTTGTGAGTTTTTATTGGTTGTATGCTGTCACCCACAGATTAGCCATGTTAATGCATTAGGGTTTATTACATTTACTCCAAAATACTTTACCCAGATGTATTTAGATGCCTATTTTTCAAGTACATTTTGTACAAAGGGCCTCTTACTGATTGAATACTCTTGGCCAGTGAGAACTTATTTTGCTTGGTATGTTATAATTTGCCCTGATAGATCAATCTTTACAAGACTGCAGTATTTTCAAATAGTACACTAGATCATCTGCTTACAGGAAAGCAAAAGGGCATGGGACTGGGACAAAGGACATGCATTTCAGCCTTTTTTCTGAACAGACTTTTATAATCTTGTACTGCATCTGTAAGGGACAGACTTTCGAAGTTCCCTGTTAGTCACCCTGCCTTACAGCTGTATGCTGCATTCTTTGTATATAAAGTGATTTAAAATCCTATTCTGAAATACTTAAAAAATGAACACATTTAGCAGAGGAACAAATCATGGGGGCAAGCGAGGGAGAAAAAGGGGGGAGAATATGAGAAATTTGAGAGCCTTATCTTATGAGGAGGATTTAACTGGAGCTCCTGGCGGGGCTGGGATTTGGGCTCTTATCTGGCTGCAGGAAGGTTCTTAGTGGGAAACCTTCTCCGAGTTAAGTATCCAAATCTTTGCTATTAAAATGTAGCTGCTTGGGGAAGATACGGTGATGGTAGCTGTGCAGACACTTGGTTATTTTAGTCTAATCTTTAGAGTATTTCTCAAAAGTAGAACCAAAAATGCAGTGCCCTCCTAAGCCCGAGGGATTTAAAAATTACCTAAAAGGGCAGTGCTTAAACGTACTGTATGAGTTGGTGCGATCTTTGCACTTGAAACTGTGATACTGAGCACTGCTGCTTCTTGGGTTTTTGGGAGCTAGGGAAGACTACAAGAAGGTGGTGTGTGATTTTTGTCTCAGTGTCTCAGATTGTTCTGGGGAGAGTGGGGAGATTGAGCTTTTTTTTTTTTTAGTATTTTATCTAACGACTAGTGCCCGACGCTTTGAAGATGCTCTTTATCAATAAGAGCCTAACTTTCCATCAGAACTTTATCTATAACTTGGTGAAGATTCCATTCTCCAACTTGCTGTTTACCTAGACCAGAAGGCTCTAGGTAATTAATGTGCCCCTAAAGCCACGCAGAGCAGCTGGCTGCCTTCCAGAGCGGCGGGCATCACTGTCTCACACAGCTCAGACAAACTCCATTAATTGAGAAGGAAAGTCATTACAGGCCTGAAGATCCTTCAGTCACAGATGAAGTTCAGAGAAGTTTAATAAATGAATAATGTTCTACTGTTTGCCTTTTGCTTTGAGGAAACAAGATAAATAATGATGTGATGCCATTGCTTCAGTGTTATAGCAGCTTTTCCATTATCTTTTTAGAAAATGTATTAATTAGCGCTTTCTCATTTAAGAAAAAGCGCTTTTTTTTTCCTTTGCTCAAAATTTGCCCAAATGTCCACACACTGAATATTTTTAAAGTAATTTTCAGGTGTAATTCTCCCTGTGTGGGAAGGAAGGGAAAGGGGGACTGAAATGAAAAACATATACCTTAAAGGCTGTGGGGACGGTTGTGTTGTAGATGGAAGAGTTGAATTATACCTCTGTATACTTGAAGACTTGGAAAAAAATTAAAGCCTGCAGTTTTAATTTCTTTTATTACCTTGGACTAAATTAAAAATGGAGA
This sequence comes from Chionis minor, assembly GCA_013398295.1. NCBI lineage: Eukaryota > Metazoa > Chordata > Aves > Charadriiformes > Chionidae > Chionis > Chionis minor. The sequence goes on from VZSF01007296.1 coordinate 338,192, forward strand.
TGGAGGCACCTTGCAAGACATTGAATGCACTGGAGAAGAAAGAAAAAAAATGGAAAACTGGTCGAACAGCTATCCTTTGAGGCTTTGGGAAATATCCCTCAGGACAGAAAATAAAACAACTTGCTGTTTTGGAAGGGTAGTCTTTGAGGACAAAATGAGAACATACTTTTAAGCTTGAAATCTGCTAGGAGTCATTTTAGTTTCTCTTCTGATTTGCACAGGCTTTTTCAAATATACTTGTTAAGGTTTATTTTTAAATGTTCAAATAGTCAATAGCACTTTGATTTCTCTTCTCTTGTGCTGTCTTTGCTGTTTGATTGGAAGTCAAAATAATACAGCAATGATGAGCTGCCAGTCACCAGTATTTTTTTTTCCCCCCCGCACAAGCTTTCTAAGGAACTAGATTCCTATCATACAGCATTGCTTTCTTCAGTCTGCCACTCCAGTTTCCTTTTTTTGAAAAGGAGTGGAGGGGGGGTGACTACAATTCTCTTCAAGTGCTGTTTTATTTTAAAATTATTGTCCTGATTTACTTGCTGCCATTGCTGTAGCTGTAATCATTTCAATTGCTGGCAGACTTCTCTGTATTCTGTGTAGTGCTTCTGCTACCAGCTCTGACAGGTACACAGCCTGAGAAACTGCATGGTAAAATGCAGTGCAAAGACGATACTTTTCTATTTGCTGTTCTCTGCATTTCTTCATATCGACTGTAGTGATCCAGCAGAGCAGGTTATTTTCTCCTTGCACAAAACACTCGCTTCTTGGGAGCATTAAGCGAGTTTTCACCTTGGTATTTTTCACAGTAGCCTTCCGTCTTCATAGCATTTCTCTGAGTGGCAAGTATTTTTGTAACAGCAGGAGGGCAACGAGATCTAGAGGGCATTCTGGTTTTTAATAACGTCTCTGAAAGGCTGTGGCTTTGGCATCTGCCTTCCTCAAGATGGCAAAAAACGTAGAAATTATTTCAGGCACTGCTTCCTATGCCTCTTGAACTAATTACTGAAGGAAGACAGGTCAATGTAGAGCTAGTGATAAAAGGCAAAATTGCCTTGCTGTTTATAAGGTATTTGTGCGTTTGATTCAAGTACTTAAAACGGCTAAAAGCTGGCCTGTACTGATGGCCATTATGCATAACTGGTGATGTAATCATTCAGTTCTGATGTGTTTCAATATTAGTGCTTCTCAAGCTGCAAAAATACTACTGTGAGCTTAAGTTATGGGCTTTAGTTACATCAAACTTGTAAATTAATATATTTAAGCCTAAACAGCCTTTGTGGCAGGAAGATATATTGTAATGCTTTCTAAATGGTTATTTTGGAGACATGCAGCAGCAGTGGGAAGACATTAATTTTTGGTCTTTTGTCACAAGATTTCTGTTCCCGAATAGATCCTTCTGTAGTAACCTGAATGTGTGTTACGCACGTTCAGGTCTTGTCAAAAAAGGTTGTGGTTGTATCAGAGCAAATGTTTTCATCTGGCAGCTGTTTTTTCAGTATGTTTTTTAATAATGATCAATTTTTGCCAGTAGATTCTGAAGACTTTCTATTATTATCTATTTTCGTGTTCATATGACCTTTAAGATGTAAAAAAAAAAAAAAAAAAGAAATTGTTAAAAAAGATATTAATTAAAGAAAGAGTAATGACCAGATATCATGCCACACATAACTAGAAAAGGTTATTCGTAATAGAGGGAAGAAAGTAAATTAATTGAAAATACTTTATCTTGTCAGTTAAAAATATCTTATGCTAAAAAAATCCAGTGGTGGATAGCTATGCAATTTTAGGCCTCTTTTTTTTTCTTTTGATAAAATGATAACAATCAAACTTCAGTTGATTAATAGGTCTAGATTTCAATCCATTAATAAGCTTATGGAAATACCAAATCCAGCGTTTGGAGTTAAGCCGGTAATTTTCCAGATTTCCTAAAACCGGCCACCTTGTGTTGTGCTCACTGTAGGTTTTCTGTCATCAGTCACTGGAAGCAATAATGTATTTAGAACTTGAATATTTGTAATGTGTTTTTCTCTCTCTGTCTGCTTAATTACTAAAACATTGGCACCGAGAAATAAAGAGCAAGTTTTCAGATTGTTACTTACATTTAAATCATAATAATAAATGTATATCAAGGATAGACTATTCTTGATAATGAAACACTTGGATGCATTAATACTACTGCAGTTTATTTGTGTATACGTGCATGCTGGCCATTACACATGCATCATCCTACCTGCTTATATGTATATGTCTTCCCTTTGTGTGTGGCACTATGGTTGAGTGTCAGACTTAGGTAAATGATCCATTTTCTTAAAAACATCCTTAGGAAGATTCACACTCTTATCACCTAATTTGCTTAAACTTCTTCTATGTCAGTGTATAGGGGTAGTGTTTTTGAGCGTCCTTAATTTTTTTCCTGTGAAAATCAGGCTGCTCATTAGTTTGTTTGTCCAAACTTTGGAAAAAAGTTAATGTATTTTTGTGGCTTGCCCCATTGATAACCTAACTAACTTCTTTTCCTGGTTGTTAATAGAACTAGTCTGTCATTAAAAAAAGACAGCCATTTTATAAGAAGGAGAGAGGTGAAACAATGATACGGAAGTAAAAACTGATAGCACTAGTAATTAGACTTGATATAACTGATATTGTTGCTTTTGTTCTTATACCATTAATTTTTTTTCTGCTTTACTAAATTGCATACTTTGCATATAATTTTTTTTCCAGACTTACCGGATCAAGTTCTGAGGGTTTTCAAGGCAGATCAGCAAAGTCGCTACATCATGATCAGTAAGGACACAACTGCAAAAGAAGTGGTCATCCAGGCGATCAGGGAATTCGCCCTCACCGCAACCCCTGACGCGTATTCACTGTGTGAAGTCTCTGTCACACCCGAGGGCGTGATCAAGCAACGGAGGCTTCCCGATCAGTTATCCAAGCTTGCTGACAGGATACAGCTGAGTGGCAGGTGAGATTGGAGACTGTGAGCTGAAATTGACAATGCCAGTTTATTAAGTCAAAATCCTGTTAACGGGGGCATTATTTAATTACTAATGTTCTGTTTCTTTACAAGAAATTGCTCCTTATGCAACCTCTTAGTGATACCTAAGCCTAGTGAATATCAGTTTATTCCATGATTCCAACTGGTTCATTACTGTAACTTTCGCTAGTATTTGAGTATATTGCATCAAGTATCTTCTTGAATTTTGTTTTTACAGATATTACCTGAAGAACAACATGGAAACAGAAACTCTTTGTTCAGATGAAGATGCTCAAGAGTTACTCAGGGAAAGTCAAATTTCCCTACTACAGCTCAGTACTGTTGAGGTGGCTACCCAACTCTCCATGAGAAACTTTGAGCTATTCCGTAATATTGAACCCACGGAATACATAGATGACTTGTTTAAACTCAAATCAAAAACAGGTTGCACTAATCTAAAAAAGTTTGAAGAGGTGATAAATCAAGAAACGTTCTGGGTGGCTTCTGAGATTCTAAGAGAAACCAACCAGTTGAAAAGGATGAAGATCATTAAGCATTTCATTAAGATAGCACTACACTGCAGAGAATGCAAGAACTTCAACTCGATGTTTGCCATCATTAGGTATCGCTCCTTATCTTGAATTCATTGTACCATGATACGTTGCCTTTGGTTTTCTCTGTGTCAGCAGTTTCTTGGATGGAACTCTGATAATAGTCAATAGCAGACTACGATACCATAGAATAACCTGTAAATAAAGGTCTTTTAATAAGAATTTTAAAAGTACTGAAAATCTCAGACAGAAAACCTTTCTTAGTTTTGGAATGAAAAGGAGGAAAGGAAACTCTAACATGTGTTTATATACATTTTTTTAGAACATTCACATTTCCTTTAGTGTCTCCTAAGTTAGGCAGAAAGAACTTAACAACAACAATAAAAGATCCCTGAACATTGTCTCATGAAAAAGCTTGAGTAAGTTGCATTAAAATGACAATTTTATCACTGACTCTAGCAAAAGCTCTTGTCACATTCAATCTGTGATTGAATGTGACACTTTTTCTGGAGATCACTGGTTTTTTGAATACCATTCAATCAAATGTGGAAAGTTCCTAAGTCAAGGTTCCACGCTGATAATCAGTCAGCACCTCTGAGACGTAAGAATACTGAGATTTAGCTCAGCTATTTCAGGTGACCTCAAGGAGAAATAAAAGCAGCCTGCCTGCTATCAAAAACTTGAATGAAGTAAAGATTCGACGTACCAAACTTTCACATGGGTAGAAATGAATAGCAAGACAGGCAATTCTGTTAAGAGGGGAAAAAAAACCCCTGTTTTTTGTATCAGCTACAGCTTCAGAATAACCTGAAATATATAGGGTCTGTTATATCAATTTTATCTAGACACCACAAAGTCAGATTATTGCAGCAAGAAGCCGGGGGTCACTGCTGTCACCACCTAAACATTATGTAGGTGGAAGATGGTTTTTTTCCCCAGTCTGGGAGTCTGGAAATAAGTAGTGATCCTAAGGTATTCCTAGATTATGATATTGTTATCAAATTCAGACACTGTTCCAAAGTAGTAAGAATAAGTATGTACACTCTATAAGGTTTAATTACTCATCCAAGTGTAACGTTTATCTGTTTATGGTTACATCATGCGGGTATCGCCAGTTCTTACAGCTTTTATAAAAATGATCTTAATTGTTCTCTAATACACATTGGTAAAAGGTAGTTTTCACTCTGTTACTTTGTTGACACTGTTGTGGTATTCTGGCTATGTGTTATTTCTCCCATACAAAATTTCACGTGGTCTTTTCTAGGATTTTTTTGTTTCTTTCTATTCTTCTTGAACACTTTTGCACTTTTTTTGTTTGTTTCAAGTGGCCTGAATTTGGCACCAGTTGCAAGGCTCCGAACTACTTGGGAAAAGCTTCCAAGCAAGTATGAAAAACTGTTTCAAGACCTACAGGATTTGTTTGATCCGTCTAGGAATATGGCAAAATATCGTAATGTCCTTAACAGCCAAAACCTGCAGCCCCCCATTATCCCCCTGTTTCCTGTTATCAAAAAAGACCTTACGTTCCTTCATGAAGGTAAAAGCAGAAGTACGTCATCTTTTACCAGCTATGGAAAACTAATTTTGCTACCTAATAACTGACGTTGTTAATTGTTGGTTGTAGGAAATGATTCAAAAGTGGAGGGCTTGGTCAATTTTGAGAAGCTGAGAATGATTGCGAAGGAGATACGCCATGTTGGTCGCATGGCATCTGTCAACATGGATCCTGCTTTAATGTTTCGAACGAGGTAAGTGTGTTGGATTAGGCAGAACCTTTCCCAGCTGAGGGAAGGCTAGGTGTCAGCAAGCCGTGCTTTTCAAGTGCCCCTTGTTGTCTTGCAACAGTATGAGTTTTTTGTTTGTTGTTAACAATTTTACAAAATTATGTTGTGCTCTGAAAGTGGAGAAATCATTACATTTTGTGTTTATGAAAATATATTAAAATGTTTTATGTTATTCCTTAGCTGCCAGTTACCTCATAAAAATGAGAATCTGTCACTGGGAGGGCGGGGTAGATACTGTCTTGAACACATATATATTTGTCTGAAATGTTGATGTGTGGTGGTGTTTTGATTTAGTAGAAGTGGGAATGTGTCTGAAACAGTGTCAGCTACTGGTGTTAGAAAACGTGGAGTGAATGCTCTTTGGCTTCATGTTAGACCAGCTTATTGCATACTCTTTTTCTTAATTTGAGCTAGAAGAGTTTGTAATATCTGACTGTATGCCTGAGTCAAGGCTCTTTTTAATGTTTGTGGGCTTCCAGAACTGCTTGTCCTGAGGTCTAGTCTTTTTCTTTCTGAGCTTGTGATCTTTCTCTGTCTCTTCTTAAACCCGTGCTTTACTCTTCCTGGCTCTCACTTGCAGGAAGAAGAAATGGAGGAGTTTGGGGTAAGTGGTTGGAGACAACACACACAAACATTCATTCTTCCCTTACCATTTGCATTGTTTCCTACTTGCTATCTTTAATTTTCTTGTGCTTTGACTTTTTTTTTTCTTTTATTAACCCTTTTTTACTGACAATACATTTTAATCCAGGAGTGCTTTTGCTTCTGAGGTTAAAATAAAAAAATTGTAAATTATTTATAAGTGGTTGTAGATTGGAGTGGGGTCATCTTCTCCCCCACTTCCAATTCAAATTGCCAAAGGAAGTGACTTATAGTAAAAGAGAAACTATAAAATGGCAAGGTTGCAACACCTGAAAATTGCTGTTAACTTTCTTATGCCTAATAAGCAATTTTCACAATCAAACACAAAAGTTAAAACTTTGAGTATCTGCTAAACTAACTTATTTCCATATTACAAGTCAGCGGTCATTTTTACTCTTGACAATTCAGGATAGCTTTCATATAGACATACATACATACATTGAAATCTGCATGACGCTTATTTCATCATGAACTAGCTGATAATTTTATTTAACAAAAAGCTGTCTTCAACCTAGCAAGCTACAAGGAAGTTCTGTTCCGTAAAACTGAGCTGTACCTTTTGTACACGGTCTGATTAAAAAAAGTATTCAGAGAACTTTCAGAACACACTCTGTATATGTATTTAAATTTGAACCTCAGCTATAGTCTTCTGTCAGCATTGCCTTACTGCATGAGCTTTTCCTAATGCTCCAGTCTTCTCAGTAGCTGGCTTACGTGAAAGGGCTAGCCTGAATGCTTTTCTAGATGTGTGGAGTGATACTGCCTAGTTGGAGCAGAATAGGTTAAAATATTTGTGTAATTGAAATAGTGCCTGTAACCAAGTAAAAAGATTTCCTGACCCTCATCTCTCTATCTGTTATAGCTGTTTGACTTACTGGAATGAGGCATGTAAGCTTTGACCATAGACTGACATTCATGCAATCTTTTCCACGTTTTCATGTTTACCAAGTGATACCGTGTTGGACTAAGTCGTGCTTTTCTCCTCTTTCCTCCCCCTCCCGGCCCCCCTTCACCTCCAGGTCTCTCAGCCAGGGCAGTACGAACGCAGCCGTGCTGGATGTCGCACAGACGGGGGGTCATAAAAAGCGGGTCCGTCGCAGCTCCTTCCTTAATGCTAAAAAACTATATGAAGATGCTCAGATGGCACGGAAAGTAAAGCAGTATCTCTCAAACTTGGATCTGGAAATGGACGAAGAGAGCCTCCAGACGCTGTCTCTGCAGTGTGAGCCGGCCACCAACACATGTGAGCGTTGTCATTTGTTATGCATTTCGAGGAAATTGTTAAATATACCTCTGTTTCTTCTCCAAGGAAGTAATTGTGAACAACAGTAACTAGACAATGAGGTGAAAAATGATATGTCTGGTCATTTCCAAGTACTGAACATCTGTGAATCTTAAGGAAATAATTTTGCAGATTAACAATATAGAGACATAGCATTTATGTAGGAGATAAGGCTTTTGGATGATGTCATGCTGAAGTGCACAAGGGTTCTTTAGATGGTATGGAGGAGCCAAAAGTTTCTTTACAGTTCTGATGTATGCAGGCTATTGGTGTGGATCGGGTTGGTCATCCTGGATGTCTTGGCCTTGGGAAGGAAAAGGGGATTTTCTTATGTCCAGGTGCTTCAGAGATACCTGGAGGGCTGTACCTGGCTGCAGCAGAGGGGGACCTTAGGGTGGATATTTGTTTTATTTTGATTTGAAGGAATGCTGTATCTTATGCCCTTCCCTTGCTTCAGGGTAGCAAAACCCAGTAATTATAAATCCATTCTAAACCAGTTGTAGTCCTTATGATAGCCCAGTATAACTTCTGGTCATGTTTTTGGTAAGTATAACGATAGTCATTAATGAGAGTTGTTATTTTGAGAAAAAGAGTAAAGGTTCTTTGATAATGCATATATTTTAAATGGAGTTAAATCTCCCCCTCTTTTCCTCTTCATCTTTTCTCTCTGAAGGTATACAAGTATTTGAGCATCTTTTAATTACTAACTGGAGGGCTTTGCCCTGCTCGGATTAAAACTCCCATAATACTTTTAGCTAGTAGTCATTCTGTGTTTTCTTCCATTTCTTGCAAAGTGCCAAAGAATACAGGAGACAAGCGATCTGGAAAATCTGAAACATCACCGGTGGCTCCCCGGGCAGGTATTCAGCAGAAAGTGCAGCAGCAGCAGCAGCAACATAAAGTAAACCAAGCATTGCAGGTCCCTGCTGTATCTCTTTACCCATCTCGCAAGAAAGTGCCCGTCAAAGACCTCCCACCATTCGGTAAGCGGAACAGCGACGTGTTTGGTTTAATACTTTGAGTTTGTTGGCTTACGTCAGGGAGACATTTTTAATCAAATAAGACTTAGACATTTATTCGTGGTAGTTTTATATACTGGTTTTGCCAGTTCATGCAGTGTATGCATAATTCTCTTCTCTAGAAATGGAAAAAAAGAGATCTAGGAAATCTTTCTGTCAATTTAATCAGCATAGGTATTTACCTGTTACTAGCAGCTGGAAAGAATGAACATTTCTGACTATCCACCCTGGGATCTTGGCTTGACTTTTCCAAAGGGATTAGTGACTTGGAGTTTTTGAGCCATCTGAGATGCCTCTGAAGATTTGGTGTTTTTTCAAAAGTTGAACATTTAATTTGAAATTCAGGCCTATTCAAACTGGTAGTCCTGTTAGAAATGTAGGCCTGAAATTTCAGAGTTGTTCCTTTGGCTTCTGCTCCCTAGAGCTTTTTTTATTGTTGTTATTCAGCCGTTGCTGCCTCCATGTCCCTCAGAAAGGTAGGACTATAGGAGTTTCTTCTAATCTGATTTCCAAATCTGTGTCCCAGCATGTGTACCTAACACATATGCATTATTAAAGAATTTTTTACATATCACTTGAAGTATGGTAATATTCCTAATAAGTATATGTAGCATAACTGTCCCTTCCTATTGCATGATGGCAATTTCTCAACAGCTTAATTCTGATTTCATTTTTTATTAGTTTTACTTGTGTACTGCTTAGCCTGCTAGCGGAACATTAGAAGCAGAAAAATGAGCAGGAAACCATTCAATATTCATCTAGCTCTTGTTGATTTTACCATTAAATTTTAATCTTAAAAGGACTTTGAAGCACCAGAGACTGTGTTTTTGCTCATGGTGGGAAGGTTTCTGAAAACTGACTAGGTTATGTTGATGGAGTAGCTGTAAATTATTGATAGCACCATTGTGATCCAACAGATCAAAGATAAGTTCTGTAGGATGCTTGAAAATAACCTCTACCCACAGACATTGGCAAAACTGTCAGAGAAGCTCCATCTTCACTTTTTAAGGCTGTCCCAGGGTGGATTTTTGAGGGGAGAGGGAGAGAAAGATGGATAAACGTTGCCTGAGAAAAGCAATTCTTGATGCCCTAGATCTTTACATCATACATCATCTTCAGGATGTTTTTACTCTTTAGTTTCCCAAAATAAGCTGGTGCAGAGATAGTTCTCAAAAATGAAAGGGAGAAAGGCAGCTGCAAGATGGCCTTGTTTTGTAAGCCTAATCTTACTCATCTTCCTTACAGCTTTCTTTGACCTTCTAGGCTACTCTGAATAGAAAAGAAACAGGAGAACAGTTTCAATTCAATTCAATTATATATAAACCTTCACTAACCAGTGAGATTTGCATGTGTTTGTATTCAATGTAATTTTAGTTGAAGCTTCTCAGTAACCATTACTCTGCATATCCTTGACTTATACATCGTATAGGGAGTATTCTGCAACACCAAATCTGCATTGTCTTTTCTGAGACAAAGCATTTATTTTAGGTGGCCAGAAGGAAAGACTGGCTTCACTAATATGCAGAAGTAAAGCACTATATTTTAAACAGGAGTAAATTTAAATGTTTTGCTCCATTTAAGATGATGTCAGAAACGCACAAATACACAGGAAAAAAATTCAGATGTTTTCCCGTATAGTGTCTGCTCTAAAAATGTATTGTGAAACAGAAAGATTTATTTATACTGGACTTTACATCTGCTTACATTGATTCTTATTTAAAGGCATTAACTCCCCACAAGCTTTAAAGAAAATTCTTTCATTATCTGAAGAAGGAAGTTTGGATCGTCACAAGAAACAGTCTGAAGACACGGTCTCAAGTGCATCTTCACAGCTATCTTCTCCTCCCACTTCGCCACAGAGCTCTCCGAGGAAAGGTATTAGATGTACAATATTTGTCATCCTGTTTCTTGAAGCTCATAGACTTTGGAAAACTCTAAGAGAGAATTTGGACACTCAGGGTGAACTACTCAGGGTGCTGCTCCTATTTTTGTCACATACGGTCAACAAGAGGGCAGGAAGTGTAGTGCACAGTGGGATACGTGAAAGGATAACTGGGAACCTGATTTCAGGGATACCTGAAAGGCCTGCGGTTAGCAAAAGCTGAGAAAGATCTGATACGGGATTTGACGCAGTAGATCGGTCTCACTGCAGCTGCTTCTGACAAAAATATTCCTACCATCAGTGTCTCCTGCCGCGAGAAGGATGTGCAGATGGACACTTAGTCTTTGTACAGCATTGAGCACATTAAGCTATTAGAGGGATTATTTGCTGTGTCATGCATCTGGATGGGCTGTGACCTATGAATGACAGGCAGGCTTAGGATATTTGGGATTCAAATCACTAAGACACTGTGTTTTGCTAGCAGCCTGATTAATTATTCAAACAACATATATGGATATTTGAGGAACAGTATTACACATTGGAGCTTTCTTGACTGAATTCTTAAGTGACTTCAGAAAGTTATTTTTTGAGTCAATTTAGGACTTTAAAGGGATTTTTTTAAGCCGGTTGGTTTTTTCATTTTACTTGTTCTGGTTATGAATTGACAAAACAGAGAATGGTGGCATTTTCCTGTAGTTTAAACAAGTCCCTTTGAAAGTATGATAGCCTAGTTTTTTTGCAGATAGCCTCTAAATTATTCTCCTTTCAGAATATCATAAAAGTTTGGTTTAACAGTTACATAATACAACATTATGGTAAAATACATATTTTGGGGTTGAGTCCCTATAGCAGGAGCTCAGAATGCTAAAGAGATGATTGTGTTAGGGAATGTTATTGCTACAGGGAAGTCTCTAAACTGCACAGGGATGGCAAGGACTTCAAACCTATATATTGCTTGTTCTACTTTCCTATCACGTGGATAGCGAAGCCTTTTTCTTAACGTGGTAGGTGGCAGTGCTGATCAGTTGAGGCCCTACGGCTCAAGACCAGTGGACCTAACCAGTACCTCCTCTCCTCTTGGAAGCGAGACCAGTGACGAGAATAGCAGTTCACCAGGGAGCTCTGGGATAGGTGGGGCTTATGGAAACAAAAAGGGGGAAAAATACGTCCAGATGGATAAGTAGAGATCTGAAAAGGGGAGAAATGAATATAGCAAGGAAGTACAAATGCCTATCCAAAATCTCTGTTGAAGTGATATTTACTAAGGTCAGGTGGAGGAGGACGTTATTTAAAGACACCTCGAGTCCTTGTAAGCTATCATAATGATTTCTCCCAAATATTGCATTAGCAAAGAGTGAATTTATATAAATACGGTCATGCCTGTGCACTTCTTGAAAAAGCAACTGGGATTCTGTACTTGGCGCATAGTGAGAAATATACTTTATTTTTGCAAAAAGCAAATCACAAACATGATTATAAATTAAAAAAAATAATCGTTGTTTTGATGGTGAACTGAAGCTAATGGTATGTTCTTTCAGACAAAAATGGCAGCAAGTGAATTGTGACAGATCAGTTGAAGTCATCTTGACACTTATGTGTAGACTGAAAGCAAAAAATGAAAATTGCCATTACTTGTGGATCTATATTGTTTAATGATCTTTAACTTAGCTGGCAAGGGCATTCAGTACAACTTTGTTTAATACTAAAACAAAAGCTGAATTTACCTCTGTGACATGGTCTGCAGATTTTATCTCACTCTGGCAGTGTCAATGATACCTCCAAGTGACAGCATAATTCTGCTAATATATGGTGTTTGGAATGTAATTAGTTAGCCAAGTACCACAAAGAAAGCTTGAAAATCTGGCCTGCTCTCAGCCAAGATACGTAATAAGCAGCCAGCCCCAACATCTGTGCTTCATGTTGTATCCGCTCTTCATCTCTGAAGCGTAGCTTTGCAGGACAGAAAAACTGTGTGAGAGAGTCTCTTGGATTACTTTAAGCAGTAATCTTATCCAGGGCCTCTCTCTCATTCTAATCTTGGAGGCAGTGTGTGTGTACAGGCAGTTTCTTGAGAAGTGAGATTTCATAATGCAGGGACACAAGTATGATGATGCATTTGAAAATAATTTGGGAGACGTGGGCAGAGAAAGATGCAAGGTGAGCAGTTGGCTTCTGAATGAGAAGCGCGTGTTCCCACAATCTTAAACCTCTTATTAGGATACAGAATACACAGTGTCATACAGTTCTGCTGTGTATCTTTCTGTCTTTTGCAGTGCTGCTTCTGTGAATAAAATGTAACCGTAGTTTTGATTTACTATAGTAGCAGTGGTAAATATTGCCGGCTGCCCGGCAATAACTGAGCAGGCTTCTCAGAGAGTCTGATTAACGTGATGTTCCCTTTGCAGGCTATACTTTGGCTCCTAGCGGCACGGTGGACAACTTCTCGGATTCTGGTCACAGCGAAATTTCTTCCAGATCTAGTATTGTCAGCAATTCCTCTTTTGACTCTATGCCAGTCTCCCTGCATGATGAGAGGAGACAGAGGCATTCTGTCAGCATCGTGGAGACAAATCTTGGCGTAGGAAGGATTGATAGAAGAATCATGATTGAACCAGATCAATACAGCTTAGGGTAAGCATTTTATTTGTGCTTACTTACATTATAGTTTCATATAGTGTGTATGTGGCACGTGTGTGTATATATATATATTTGTTCATATAACTTTCCATGTATCTGTCTCAAATATTTTTTTCTCCACTGCTCTTAAAAACCACTATTTCAATGCTGATAATGCTCCATTTTCTGACAAGAAAAGGTTTTGTACTCCTGAGCATGTGATGAGGCCTACAGCAGTAAGACTTTATCTCAATAGACTTTATCATCGGAGTGTTTAGTAGTGCTGTAGATTATCCTCTTTATGGCAGACTAGTATGCTGGCCTGTTTTCTAGATGGGGAATTAACTGAATTAGAGGAGAAATTACTCATACAATTATTCTGTGATCAAGCTGGGAGCAGAAATAGCTAGTAATTTTCCAGGCTGTTTCATAGAAAAGCGCGTATTTATCTAACCCCAAAATATTTTACCCCAAATATCTCTCCTAGTCAACAACAATTGGATGCTAAAATTCACATTAGGCGGCTGGTTTTCTAGGTAATTTTCTAGGTAATTAACTTCTGTAGTGGTAGGGAAGCTAGTGCTGTGAGGAATTCTCTAAATCTCTAGCAGTAAGTCTTGGTCTGAAAATAATCGGAGCTCTGGCTCCTACTTAGTCTCGACTTAATTTTCCGAGCTGTTACTTGGATGCTTCAGTCCTCTGAATGGTTTCAGGGCTTTTAATCCTGCGGGGTCTGTGGATGGCAGGCCTGTTCCAAAACTGGTGTACTTCAGCTCTGGGAATCCCAGGCTATGCAAACTCTTTAATCAGATGTCTTAAATATTTGGAAGAGCAGGGTTCCAGTCTGCATAGCAAGCTGCCCTGGAAGGACAAATCCCAGGAGCCTGGATAGCTGCTAAACAAAAGTGACGCTCTGTCGGTTTTCACTGCTGCTGTGTAAGTGATAGTGTCAGGCTTACTTAATCACTGAAAGGCTGTGGAGAACGTACTTGCTCTAGCAAGTAGCATGTGTTTCCAAAATTAAAGTTTAAATACGTTTTCATTTGCAAGAAACATGGAAAAATTTGCTTTTTAGAATTACCTAAGCAGAAAAAAAAGCTGAAAAGCTAAAACATAAACTCTGAATTTCGGCCACCTCCCCCTAAAAATCTGTTTCTGACTTCTGATCCTTAGCTTCACATGGCTGGAAAGGCAGTAGAAACCCTGTCTATGAGCCTGTTCCCCTTTATATATGTCAATGCAATTCGCCTGTCTTAAAGTTCTGCTGCAAAGTTAACATTTTTACCTTTTGAAATGACTTCACTGAAGCATTAAGTTTCATCAGGATATCTGTCAGGTATTTTGTTTGTTTGTTTTATTGAGGATGAGCTTGAAAGTGCTCTATCCTCAAAATGGAATTAGTCATTAGTGCAAATAATACTAAACAGAACTTGCATCAAAACCTTAAATCACAGAATCATAGAATGGTTTGGGTTGGAAGCGACCTTTGAAAGGTCACCTAGTCCAACTCCTCAATACATTTGCTTTTTTCTTGACTGTTGAGTTCTTCATGTGTTTTGTAAATGATCTCTAATTCCAACACTGGGTTCATTTTTCTTTTTTCCCCCCTTTTCAATGTGCATTTAGCTCATATGCACCACTGTCAGAGACCAGAGGCCTGTACGCTGGAGCAGCTGTGCTTTCTTCTCCTAGTACAGAAGAACTGTCACAGGATCAGGGCGACAGAGCTTCGCTTGACGCCGCTGACAGTGGCCGTGGTAGCTGGACTTCTTGTTCAAGTGGTTCTCATGACAACATACAGACAATACAGCACCAGAGGAGCTGGGAGACTCTGCCTTTTGGACATGCTCATTTTGATAGTTCAGGCGATGGGGCAGGACTGTGGGCCTCGGGCAGCCATATGGACCAGCTGATGTTCCCCGATCATGGCACAAAGTATGGCAGGCAAAGTCAAGGTAGGGAGGGCCTTGATCAAGCGCAGTCTAGAGCAAGCTGGGCATCCTCAACAGGATACTGGGGAGAGGACTCGGAAGGTGATACAGGTACCATAAAACGGAGGGGTGGGAAGGATGTTTCGATTGAAGCTGAAACCAGTAGCATAACATCTGTACCAGCAGAGGAGTCAAAGCCAGCTCCTGTGCCCCCTCATATAGCAGTATCACCAAGTAGTACAAAGGGGCTTATTGGTAAGTTAAGTTTTGTTTACCATGAAGTATTTTAACTAATTTGCCTGTAGTTCTTTGTATTATTCTAAAACTGCGTTTCTTTTGTCTGGTTTGATTGATTTTTTTTTTTTTTTTTTTTTAAGCAAAACCTATCATTTTGTAGTCTCTCTCGTATTTTCTCCTTTAACAAAAGCATTTATTGCTTGGGAAAATATCACCTACTGTTGATTCTCAGTTCTGGCATCTCCTTCGCGTTTCAAGAGAGCCTGCCATACATCAAAAAAAAAATAGCTCAACTGCTGGACAGTGTTTTGAGAGGTTGATGTATTTAGGTGTCTGTTCTGAAATGTGAATTTCTCTTTGTGGTAAGGCTGCAGGTTCTATATTTGGATATCTTAATAAGTGGCCTGATTTTTTTTTAGAAGCCTTTTACTTCATACGTCTCTATGACTTGTGTGATGATTGTGAATATTCCTTACTTTTGAAAATGGGGTCACTTTGTGCTTAAATACCGAGATGTTTCTTTGGACTGCTGAAACTGATGAGGTTCCTAAGAAATTAGAGCTGAGATAATTTATAATCATTCAACGGAAGAAAGATCAGATAATATATAAATTAATATGAAAGTGTCTTTGGCAGTGCTTAATATTTTTCTCATACTGTTCCTTCTATGTATCCCAGTCCTTGGGCTATCCAAGACCTCTGTATTTTTGCCTGTTTCTTTCCAGTCATTCCCCTTCACTTTGCCTTTCTTCACATTAATATGAAGAACGATCTCACAGCCTTTTTGCAGTGATACGGCTGAAAAAGTCTGCCAGATTGAGGTCATGCTGAGACCACTGTGATAAACTGCTTTTCCATTTTCTGCTCAAGTATATTGCTTAGCAGTGGCTCATTGCCTCAAAGCTTGGGTGCAGATCTGAATCCCTGAACTATGAAGAAGAGAAAGCTGTTCAGTTCAGGACTCTGGTTCTGATTCGCGCTGCTCTCTAATTTTAGTCTTTGAAGCCCTTGTTTTCCACCAAAATGTGCCACAAGCATGGCCAAACTTGCCTCTCAAGACAGTGCTTTCCACTAGGTTTTTAGAGACTTGAGAGAATGTGGAAGACATCGGAAAATTCAAGCCATACACTTCCATGTGCTTCAGTACTATTAACTAATTATCCTGCAAATGTAACTCTGCATATCACTCTAACAGAAGGCGCTATTTTTATGTGGTTCTCTGTGACTGAATAGACATTGATCTCTTGCAGTATTTCAACAGAAATTTTTACAGGATTTCTTCTGCATTGAAGTTGCTTTTCAGAAATCTTGGAATAAAATTTCTCAGAAATCCCTTCTTGCTGTTTTGCTCTGTTAAAGCAGTTTGTCCAAGAAAAACACTTAGTTTTATTGGAAGCTACTTGGCTTTGTTATAATACCAAGACTTTATTTTTAGTCTATAAAAACTCACATCCAAGTAGCACCAGTCCGTTTTAAGCTTGTGCTGCCCTTTCATTCAATTCTACCCTGCGTAATGCAGGGTGATGTTGTCATCGCCACTTGTGCAAGAATATACAGTGTATGACAAGCTGGGGAGAGTAAATTGTCTGTGTCAGTGATTTATCCTGCTGTGTTTGCCTTTGTACTGTAAGTTAAGTGGTCATGCGTTAAAGGGCTAGACCCACAATTAAGTGTTCAGTATCAAAGAGAACTTCTAAGTATGCCCAGAGTTAAGTCTTGTTCAGGTAAACAGTTATGCCTCAATGAGATTCATCTCCTATATAAAATCATATTCAATCACTGTTCTTATGGGCATACTTTCAAGTTTTAATTTTGCAGAGAATATAGTAAGAGCAGTGGGCTGTAGTGTGTACAGGAAGTATAAAGATAAAGCACGCTCCTCTTCCTTACATTTTGGAATTGTAGCTTATATCTCATTAAGTAGTAAGATTTGTAGGAAGAAATAATTTATTGGGTGCTCCTCTCCCCCGCCCACCCCATCCAGCTCCCCCAAGATGCTAAAATTAAGAGATGACCTCCTAGTCACAAAGCCCATCTTCAGGGTCAAGATAGTAATGCGTCTGGGGAGATGCCAGTATTCCTGATGTTTGTCACTTCTGTGGACTCTTGAGTTCTCCATGTTTTAGTTTGATCTCTGTACATTTTATTCTATACAATTGATGGAACAGCTTCAGCGGCTAAGTTTGAACAAATTCCCCATGTAATTTGGTGAATTTTATTGGACTGATGCTTCACTACTGGAAAAATAGCTATATCCTGTGGATGTTGTATATTCTACACTTTCTTGCATGGTTTATTTTTCATTGTTGCTTGATGTTTATTTAACTTTCACTGTTTATTTTCCTTTGAGCAGTTTTCCTCTTACTACCTTTTATAATAATCTGTTGTTTTTCCTGCAGCACGAAAAGAGGGTCGGTATCGGGAACCACCTCCAACTCCTCCCGGTTACGTAGGAATACCTATTGCTGAGTTTGCAGAAGGTGGCTCCCATCCGACCAGAAAGCCTCCGGATTACAACATAGCACTCCAGAGGTCTAGAATGGTGGCGCGGCCATGCGAGACTCACGGGACATCAGCTCCGCAGCAGCAGTCGCACAGCCATTCGACTGGCAGGCCTGTGAACAAACCTCAGTGGCATAAACCAAATGAGTCAGATCCACGTCTTGCTCACTATCCGTCTCAAGGGTTTTCCACAGAGGAAGATGGTAAATTTCTAATTGTTAGATTTTGAGTGTGCTGCATGCAAAAATGGTCAGTGCTTTCACAGATGCAAAGCAAATTACACAAATATGTTCTGCCATAGAAATCCTTGCCACAATTTGAGCTCTCTTCCATCTTTCAAAACTTGCTCTTCATTAACTTTTTGGAAGGGGAGGAATTCAGTTCATCCTAAATATGATTTAAAATTTGGAATCTAGGTCCACCTGAATCTTGGACAGCCAAGCAGTTGGCTTAGGCAATTTCTCTGGAAGTGCCTGTGTTCACCAGGTACAGTTCTGCCTGCCCAGAAAGTTTCCAGTGTACCTAATGTTTGGCACTAACCATATATTTAATGGTCAAAAAGGTATCCTGGGCTATAGAATATCTGCCCGTCTACCCCATGGACCATCATTGGTCAGGTTTATTTGGAGAGTCACATTCTGCCTGAAACTCTTACGCTGTGGACACTGGCTCTTCCACACCAACTGCTTCACATAACAAGCCCACTACTCTTTTGCTACCTCGCTTGCCCAAGTGTGTCTGCATCTTTATGCTTTAGCTCAACTATAATGATAGAAAGACTATGTAGACATAGTCTTTCTGGTTTTCTATGGAGTGCAAGCATAGCTGAATTGCATCTTTAGGGCTAGGCGCTCAAAATTTTGGCAGAGCAGTGTGCAAATCACACATCTGAATGGTTTGTTGTGATCAATGATAGAAAGGCTAATGTTACCCTTCCCCTCCTAATGGTTTAGTTACTAAGGTTTTATGTGCAGGATGAGCTCTGCAGTTAAAAATGATGGAAAAAAATGAAGTTTACGTTAATTGAATTGCCTCAAACTTTGAGAATTACCATGACAGAGAATCTTGTTTCTACCAATGATGACTAAAGCTGCATTCAGTTTTTATGCAATCTTATTTTAAATAAATCACAGATATATTCAGGGAAAAATGTAAGATGACTCTGTGAAGCTATTGGATAATCTAGGAATAGCTGTTGTGTTCCTCAAGCTGAGGAATTGCACGTAGCTCAGTTATAGCAACTGTCTTATTTTCTTTGCGAACAAAGTTGCAAAGGAATACTCCTCACGAGACATGAAATACACAGGTATTTAGATTTTGTTAAAACATATACCTAATGCAACGAAATGGAAAACACATGAGCACAGTAGAGGTTGTTTCATTCAGTAGCAGTCTTGTTCTATATGAACTAAATTCTATTTTCCCCTATCCTGTTGTGTTTGCAGAAGATGAACAAGTCTCTGCTGTCTAAGACTTGGGCTTTTCTGGATCCAGAGTGAGCCACCTTAAAGGAGAGCACAAGAAGACGTCCCTAGAATAGGAGCCTTGGAACTATAGTTAAAGGATGGTGGACCTATTTGCCTCCTTCCCTGCCTTAAAGCAGCATGGGGCTTCTTCCTCCGCCCCTCCCCTTCTGTCCCCTCTCCCCTTGCATGTGAAATACTGTGAAGAAATCGCCCTGGCACTTTTCAAACTGTGTTGCTTGAAATGCACAGTGCAGCAATCTCCAAGCTACCACTGTCGCTGTCTGCCACATCACACAGTATCATTCCAAATTCCAAGATCATCACATCAGGATGATTAACTCTGGCTGCACTTCCCAATGGCTGGAAGGGGTTTTGTTTTTGGGTTTTTTTTCCTAAAAATCTTCCTTTTAGATTTTAATCACAATCCTAGCACTTAGTCTCATTGGGATAATGAGATAAGCTAGTTGTCAAATTATATTTGGCCTTTAACCTACAGAGAGAAAAATGCATTGAAATC
The DNA here is from genome assembly GCA_013398295.1 of Chionis minor. Taxonomy (NCBI): domain Eukaryota; kingdom Metazoa; phylum Chordata; class Aves; order Charadriiformes; family Chionidae; genus Chionis; species Chionis minor. Next base: position 357,592 of record VZSF01007296.1, read on the forward strand.
CTTCAAGGAGGCAGTGCTTATTTGCTTGTTTACAATGCCTTTGTTACAATTTTGTATGTTTGCGTTTCGGAGATCAAATACTGCATCTGCGTAGTAGTTACAGTATTATTTCATACCTGTAAGTAGGGTTGCCAGCCTGAGCTCCTGGATGGAATATTGCTGTCACCTGGCTGAGCAGGGCGGAAGGGAAGGCAGAGGTTACGGATGCAGCCTTTCCTTCACCATCTCTTGCTTCACTCTTAATGTGCCCCACCCTGGAATCTTCAAAAGTTTGTTAACGTTAGTGTTAATGGCATCCTCTGCCGGGCCTAGTGTAAATGCAGAAACAGCTGTTTGCAGCTGGCCGGTGATGGAAGAGGACACTGTGTGTCTCATACCTGTGCCTTGCGGGATACAGGATGGCATACTAAAACCAGAAAGTGTCCCATTCTAATGAGACAGACGGCAACCCCACCTTTTAAGTTTTTTTTTTTTTTTTTTTTACTATATAGTAGTTCTATTAAAAGAAAAATTAACTGGATAACATTGCAGTGAAGGCACGTTGGGATGTCACAGCTCGCGTCAGCTGTTAACACTGATCTAATAACCTCCATCTATTGTCTTTGGCATTAGGGGATAAACGAGCCTTTAAGTAATGAAAAATAACACGTTTAGATTTGCCAGCCTTTGCAATGCAGAAATAGTCACAACTGTTAATGGCTTCATGGAACACTGCATGTGTAGAGAAGGCCAATGTGTAGCAACCACCTGCTCACAGCTGCTATTAACCCTATAATGACTGAAATGACCCTCCCCTCTATTTTTGTGTTGTTTTTGCACAGACTCCGGAGAAGTGAAGGCTGCCAATCCGAGTAGTACTCAAATGTGAGGAACTGCTGGTCTTGGATTTTTTTTTTTCCATTGAACTCAGCTGATCATATTGATCAGTAGATAAACGTAAATAGCTTCAACTTTTAAAGATCAAATTGCAGTGTTTTTTCACTGTATCAAACAAATGTCAGTGCTTTATTTAATTCTCTCTCCTGTAATCATAGCTTTTGTCTATTTGCTTATATATCACATTGTCAATTACGCATTTGTAATTTTACATGTAATATGCATTATTTGCCGGTTTTATTCTCAAGGCTATGGACCTCATGTGCATATAGAAATACAAAATCCTAGCTCTATCACAAGTTGCACAAATGTTATATAAGCATTAAGTAATTGTAGACCATAGGACTGCTAATCTCAGTTCGCTCTGTGATGTCAAGTGCAGAATGTACAATTAACTGGTGATTTCCTCATACTTTTGATACTACTTGTACCTGTATGTCTTTTAGAAAGACATTGGTGGAGTCTGTATCCCTTTTGTATTTTTAATACAATAATTGTACATATTGGTTATATTTTTGTTGAAAATGGTAGAAATGTACTATGTTTATGCTTCTACATCCAGTTTGTATGAAGCTGGAAAATAAATAAATATAACATTAATGAAGTCCATATTGATTCTTATGCATTTTACATGTTCCACATACTTGAACAAATTTATGAAAAATTTTACTTCTCTGTGTATTAATATTAAAGGGACATTGCCAAGTGATGTGGGCAAACCACTGGTGTGGAGTTTTTTTTAATATACGGTTGTGTTGCTGATACAATTTTTGTGAAGTCTGATGTGTGTGCTGCTGAATGAGAATGACTGATGTGCTGTGTGTCCCCACCAGAAATACTTGAGATGCCGAAAAAGGAGTTCCTGTAGGAAAGGTATGAGGTATATAGAGCACATAAGCAGTTTTAAAGGAAGGATTGTGTTGGTTTTGTATTCTGTACGGTGTAAAGGTAAGGAATACATGTTGTAACGTCTGGTAGGGAGAAGTATGGAAAGTGATCCATTTTGAGTTTTTACCGAGGAAGGTATTTCAAGTAATAAAGATCACCCAGTAGCATTCCCAGTAATGAAAGTTGACGTTAATGCAATGTCAAATCTGTAGATGATTTTTTTTCCCCCATATGTTAGATTCATTATTTCCAGTACTAAGCAGAAGACTGGGTTAAAATGTCACTGCTAAAGCCATTATCAGCTATTTCCCACTTAGCTTTAAAATGCTTGACAGGCATCATTTCCAAATCTAAAATTAGCTCTCTGCGAAGACAAGCAACAAAATGCTCTGTATAGGCTTAATTCTTCCTAACACAACTCTAGAAACATTCCATACTTAAAATGCAATGATGAGCAAGTTGGAAGTCATTGGAAATACTAGAGTCATGTAAACATTCTCTTCCTTTCTGGAATCTCTAGCACTGTGAGGAAAGGAGTTATGGAGACTCTTAGTTTGTTTTGTTATGGTGTGTGTGGGTGGAACTAATCTTTGCTAATCTGAGGCTAATACTTGCTGGGCACATATCAAGAAGCTAGAGAACTATCTTGATTCTGACATTAGTAGAATGAAACTACGTTGTTACGTATCTTACCTGCAACTTTCTCCTTTGGTAATATTAAAGGTACATTGTTAGGGAAATAATTCCTCTTACCAACTTGAGGTATATGAACCATTTGCACACTTGTCAACTTTTTTTCTATGTGCCTGGTATAGCGGTGAATTAGGCAGCATTCCCTCTCCTCCTGTTTATGTCTCCCTTCTGCAATTAGTATTTTTAGAACGCATTAGTAGAGACATCCAAAACACTCACTGTCCGGTATTGGTGGCTTAATTCATGGTGGATTGTGAGATAAAGAGCACTTCACACAGCAACTGAGTCAGTAGAAGTAAAGGCCGTGCTATGGTGTGACTTCTTATGAAACACGTTTGATAGTTCTTCTAGTACGTGTAATATGAATTTTGTACTTACTGTGTGGATGCAGCAAGATGTGGACAAGTAAACTACCGGCTGCTGGGATTTGGTGTTGGACTAACCAAAATCACACTGAAATCTAAGGAAAACTTTTGTCTGAAGAAATTTCATTCAATTATCTGTACTTTTTTAACGGAAACTTGTTGAGGCAGAGGCCACTTCTTTATGCAGTATTACACATTGGAGTCAGCCATAGAAGTTGTAAAAGTTGAGGTATTGAAGGTACCGCTTTAATGGATTAACCTTGGTCATCTGGAGAAGCATGCATGTTTTACAAATCTGAGACTAAAACACTTGGTCCACCTGAAGTGGGGGACAGTGTTGCTACTTTGAAACAAACAATTTGCTTCTAAACTAGTAGGAAATGTAATAAAGTTCCAGACTTCCTGTCTTGTATGGACCGTACAATAGTTGAGACAATATCAACTCTGGGGAATGCAAGTAATGATTTAATTGTAAGTATTAATACTTATGTGTTACTTGGTATGTGAAAAAACAAAAAGACTTCTATGGACGAGGTCATATAGCAGCAACAGCCGGTCTAACATCCATTAAGTAACACAGATCTGTTGACGTAAATATGAACATTGTTAAAGTTACTCTGAAAATTGGCCAAATCAGGAGAAAGCAGCTGAGGTGATTGGTATAATATGGTCACCTATCCTTAGATCATCCTTTAAATTAGCTTTAGAGTGTTCTGTCTAGAAATGGCATGCTTTGAGAGAAGGCTGAGAGTAGGTTTCTTACTTGCCTAAGATGTAATAAATTACTTTGTTTTCCACACCACTGAAAATGTGATAAATGAAAATTTTACTAGAATACAAAAATCTTTAAAGCTCTATCTTGCTTATATGAAGTGACTATTTAGGAATGAGTAGATAAGCCCCAGGTACCAGAATATTATATATTCTTGAATCATTGAATCATCATTGAATTGATTCATGAATTGACATAATTGTATCAGAGGACCAAGCCAGGAAGCTACACACCTTGAAGGCATTCTGCTACTAGCAACCAACAACTGCATAATCTAAATTATTCTCATTTGGTTTGCTTGGAATTAAACAGTGACACTCAACACACACGGCTGCATTCTGTCTGCAGAAAAATCAGTCTTTGTTCTCGGTGTCAAGACTCGGTTTGTGTTAATTAGAAGGGCTGGCTTCTCCTTAAGTGTAGACTTGTCTACCTCAGCCTTTTATTTGGTGACAGTCATGGCTTGGCACACTTAGTTTTCTTGTTCGGCTTGGAGAATTTATTTAGATACTTATTTATTTGGGGATCCTTAAATGGGTAGTTCTGTTTTGGTAGTCTAACCTCTGAAACCAGGACCACTTTCTTTGCAGTGCTGTTGCCTGTTGCCTTTGCTGTTAATGAAACTGTGTACATATATATATGTATATATAAAAACATTGTATACTAATGCAGCATCCAGTTTTGGTTTTTTTTTGGTCAGGTTCTCTGCATTGGAAAAGAAGCCAGTACAGCATTATTTAAAGGCATTTGAGGGGGTGCAGTTTGTAAATCTTCTTTTTACTGAACCTTCCACCAGAGAAGTGATGTTTAAAATGCCTTCTCAGACATTGCCAAAGTATTTTGACATGCAGTTGTTATCTTCTGATACAGTTCCAGAAAAAAATTGCTGCTTGCCCCAGGGTCAGTAGCTATGGCAGAGATAAATTGCCTAGGTGGTGTGTTCAATCTTTCTTGAGGCTTTTGTCACCACTAGAGAAATATGAGGGTTTTTTAAAACTAGTTTCTACTGAGTTTTGTGTAACAAGTAAGATCATCTGAGCTGTGGCTTTCTTGAACAGAAGGTGCCGTCTGTGTGGCCCAGGATGGCTTCGCTTCCCTGGTGTCTGCGGTCAGAGCGCAAGTAAAATGGGGAGTTGCGCTGATGAAAACCAACCTTCCAGGCTGAGGCGCTGCTTTTCCACACCAGTGTAGAACTGGAAGGGAACCCTCCTATAACCTTCTTGATAGATGTTTTGCTCTTAAGAAGAGAGGCTTTGTTGCTGCATTTCTTAATTGTAAGGCTGATCCAGAGCCGCAGTAGTCAAATTGTAATGAGCCTCCATGTGCTGGTTTAAATGTGTACGTGATTCTTGTATTAAACATTGTTTAAGTTGGGTATCTCTCTTCTTTTCTCTTTTCTTGTACATATGCCTTACAGTGGCCATATGTTCTTCCTCTCTGTATTGTCAGAATAAGCCAGACTTCAGTAGCACAGGTGGAAACTTGTTGTAGCCACTCGGTATGTTGTGCAGTTTCAATTTATATTTTTTTCAATGTAGATGTTCAAAGCTGCTGCTTGAAATGAAGCGTGATCTGCATCTTGATCTGAATTTTGTCCTATTTCTATCATTGTGATTATCATGTCATCGCATCCTCCTCATACAATAGTCTCGTCTATCTGTTGTTAATGCCTTCCGACTCTATATTCACAGCCAAGTGTATGTGTGCTAGCATGATCATTATTAACTATTAAATTTAGTCCCAAACTGGCCATCGAGAACTCCAGCAGTAGTCCCTCTCCAAACTGATACTACTTCTTGTAGCATAGTTTAAGCACAGCTTATTCCGACCTCCCATGCAGGTAGGAAGTTTCTGTTACTTGATATCATGTCTACCTTGCATTTCATTCTTTTCTGTGTTTAGTCCAGGATCTATAAACAATTTTCTTTTTTGAGACTTGTTCTCAAGGTTTTACTAGGTCATGTTGACAGATTGTTTGTTCCCCCCACTTCTCTTACACATTCGTTACTCTTCAGTCACTCGATTCAGCTCCGCACATGAAAGCTTCATCACGTCTTGTTACCCAATGTGACGTCCAATACCGGTTCTTTCAGAACTCTGCGCTGGACACTATCACCATTTTTGTTAGCTTCTGTATTTAATGATATCTTCCATATTGAAGATGAATATTTCATTCTGTTAGGTAGCTATAAATGGATTATTCCTGAGCTCTGTTCTTTCCTGGCCATGTAGTGGCCCTGATGACTCATTTTGGTTTTGAGGTATTTATTCAGTTGAAGAGTCTTTTGCTTTTTGTGTCAATGAAAAAGTCTAATTTGGCTTCTGTCGATTTTGATTTTCATCTCCATAATCCAAAATACTAATTTGGCATTCTTGGTTTACTTTGCTGATTTTGGTTTGTGTTAGAGCATGGGGATTGGTTGGTGTTTTTTTTGGTTACTCTAAAAATTTGTTTTGGTTTGGTTTTTGTTATCCTGGAGCCTTGCCCTATACGTTTATTCCCCTTGCTGATGACACACATTCTGGACAGCTTTTGTATCTTGGGTAACCTATGAAATAAGCAAATCTTTCACTCTATGTGATGTTAGCTGAGACCTTGGCTGAAGAATTCTACACGGGTTTCAGTACTGTGCTTTGAGAAAGTCTTGCACCACCTTCACAGAGTTAGAGAACAAGAAAGCTCAGTCTGTGAAACACAACTTCCAAGGAAAGCGGAAGTCCTATTTCCCATGACTCCCTGAGCTGAAGGACTTGGCTGTCCCCGGGTCTGTGTAATGCCTTTGAGTCTGTACGATGCGAGTGGAGATATTAGCACAGTGCAAGTGTTCAAGCTGAACGGACCTGAAAACTGATGGAGGCCTCTCCGTGATTAAGGCTGGACATAACAGTTTCTAAAGAATTTGGAATTTTGTTTTATGTTCAAGTAATAATGTTGGCAAAATCACTGAGCTTCCTAAATTTTGCACGCTGTCTTGGTTCACGTGAAGTTCATTTGGCAAATCAGTGGTTACGTTTGTGAAAAGCTCATGGCAAAGACTACTGAAATTTGTGTTCCTAAGGCTTATGTATTTACTGCTCTTGAATATGATTCAAGAAATCATTCATGTTTTAAGTGCTTTGTTGACTAAGAAAGGGTGTACTTAGCTGCTTCTCCTCTTCCCAGCACATACATGCTTTTCCTCCTGCTCATGTCTCCGTTGTTCTTTAGATGCATAATTTTCCCTTCCTATTAACCTCTTCCTGTTGCTTATATTAGCTGCTTTCTCACACAGCTTCTCTCTGCTCCTTTGTAGAACACAGTACCACCCATTTCCTTCCTCCCAAAGTGTGTTTTGTATGCGGTCTTCAGAAACAATGGAAGGAGGCAGCACCTCCGTAATAAAAAGCTTGAAAGGAGTGTACCCAGGCAGGGCAAATTCAGACTTCAGTTCTTTGCATATTCATAGCCCTTTTCTCAATTGTTTCCTGAAAGCTGGTTTGTTCAGGCTTGGATGTAGTACCCTATATATATCTGTAGCATAACGCTTACTTTGTGGTACTTGCAATAGTTATCATCTGATGAATACAGGGCTTTTTTTTTTATTTGCTGAAGTCTTTGTCAGATACAAAACCGAGTGTGGTTTAGGACCAGCAAAGAGAGCTGGGGAGGAGAGGAAGCAAGGGAGGGGCGTGGTGGGACTGGCAAGAGTCCTCACATTCACACAGTAATCTCACAATGGGCAGGACTCTGTCTAATTCAACGGGTCTAGTCTATCTGACTAATTACACTTCTGCTGCTTTTAATCACATTTGACCAATACATGTTGTCTCCGGAAAAGATTTGTGTGATTCTACACAAATTTATGTTGAAAAACTCCTCGTTAATGACCTGTATGTGGCTGAACTACCGCCACTTTGCGTATTGCAACATTTGGTTGGTTGGGATGTCTCCATGCTGGCACTTGCTCTTCAAATGGCTGACTTTGCAGGCTGATGAGCATAGGCACCCGTTCTTGGTGGAGCTTTATGTTTGGTTCTTTTCCATTCTCTTTATGGAAACTGCCATTTCGCAGGTTTTATTTTAAGTTTTTGAAGTCTCCCTGTTTCACTGTAATTCACCACAGATTGTTTCCTGTTCTTGGTTGCTTACGCTACGGAGCTACAGGGGTTAAGGAGCCAAACAAATACATCCAACTTCTTTTCTTGTGATGTGTAAGTGGGACGTAATGCAACAATTTCTGTCAGTATGGAGAAGTTTATAATTCTGATAGTTTCTGAATAGCTGAAGTGACGTAACGTCTTGAAGCAGCTGGTATCACCCTTTTGCTTCAGGGGCTTGGACTAAGGCTTGCAGAGGTTGGTGAGTGTCCTCTAGGTCCTGTTGCCACCAGTTTTAATTTCACTTTCGCAGGTATTTCTGGCAAGCATTTGAAGGTTGTGGCTATAGCTTTCCTCATGTTATCTTTGCATTAGGGACATAAAAATGTCATCACTCATGGGCAAGACTCATTAAAGGCCTATTTGCGCATCTGGTCAATACGCTAAGCACAAATACAATTTTGAAAATATCTGTACGCTTCCAGAGAGTGTAGTTACTCATTCAGTCAACTGATATTGTCCATAGTTATCACTAACTGGGAATCAGTTAGTTTAGTGTTTATTTAAACTTCTTAGATCTGATGCAGATGTTTTGGTGTCTTTAAAACTACAGGTCTGGGGTTTAAGTGTCTAATTTCAGCAATTTCGCTCTTTTTTGCAGGATTTGGGTTTTCTTTGAGTGCAATAAGTTCTTCCTGAGGTAGGTGTTGCACACTCTGTGTCTTTTTAAATCTTCGCAAACCTCTAAGCTGCTGAGATGTCATACCACATTGTTTGTTCTTGGTACTTTTTTGGTTTCTGGTTTGGTTTTGTTTGTTTTGTTGTATGGTGTTTTTTTGTTTGGTTGGTTTTTTTTGTTTGGTGGGGTGTTTTGTGTTTTGGTTTTTGTGTGTGGTTTTTTTTTTACTTGCCTTACTATTGAATTAATTATTTCAGGTTTAGGGTCATTGAGGTTTCTGAATTTGCATGTTTTAGCTGAAATTGGGAATAGGTGGTGGTTTTGTAGTACCTGCAGTGTCAGTCTGTATTCTGTTCTTAGCTGTAAAATTGTCGTTGGTTGTAGAGTTGTCCTGATGATTGCGTCCTTGTAATTTTAAAAGCTTTGGCTGAAATCTCACTTTCTTCTTCTGCATACTGTTAAAAAAAATAAAAAATCATTGTAGCTGAATGCATTTTCTGCCTGCTGATGTGCTGATATTCTATTCCTCTCTGCATCTGGTACTAGTCCAAGTGTCACAAACAATTTCTTTTTCTTGTTTTGAAGTGCACTAATGCTTTATACACAAGATACACTTGACACTTAAGACGGGCTTTTCTTGGGCATACTTTCATTTGCAGTAGTTAGTGTCTTTGGCCCAACAAGCAGGACAGTTTCTCTTGAGGATTCATTTCAGCATGCAGACAGATGGCTATGGAAGAAAATGTTGATTTTCCTGTATCCCGAGAAGTCCTGGCTTGTACTGTTAGAATTTTTAATTCACCATGCAGTTCACAGGTGCCTGAAGAACTCAGGGTTTCTCATGGCAGCCTGTACTGTAACGTCTTGTTTGCTGATTGTTTTCTTAAAGCAATCTTCCTGACTGCATAATGATTCTGGTTGTCCTGGCAAGAAGTTCCTAGAGGAATCATTTTTATGGTTGGGAAACTGAGTAGCACAGATTTGCAACTGTTTCTGCTGCAGAGAGCTCCTAGGTTTTCCTTAGCCCTTACTTCCAGGCTTTGCCAAATGGAGAAGTGTGTAACTATCCAGGCATGCAGTTGGTGTTCTGAACGCTTTATACTGTGAAATACTAAGAAATATGCTTATTTGTAATCACTGGGAAACCTATAATGCTATGGTTTTTAATGCCGTTAAAAAATGGCAATTTTTTAACAAGGTTTCTATAAGCAAAAGTTACACTTCTTTCAATTAGGTGATCTACCTTTAATTCCTCCCTCCCGTTCCCCGATATTGTAGCCTATTTTATCCAGTGTTTCAGTTCTAACACCGTTTCACTAAGACGTAGACCTGAATTGTATTTCATTCTGCTGAGCCATCCCAACGCCTACTTGATTTGCTACGTGCTTTTTCCCCAGCAGAAAACCCCAGTTTAGCTCACTCTGGAGCAACCTGCAGGCTGTAGCTGAGAAGGTCCTGCCCTCGGTCCCTGTGGACATTGATGAAGGTTGCCTGTGGGAGTGAGTCACTAGAAACCAGTGTCGAGGTGGAAGCATGAACTTCTGCAGGTTTCTGATGCTCCGAAAGTGTGCGTAAATCAAAGATATGCATAAATCAAAGGGGAAAAATGCAAATTGCTGGTCTGCTTAAACCGCTTAAAGCACTTAAAGTGGTTCATGTCCCCCCTTCCTGCCGAATGAGCTGCTTGACAGTAGTTCAAGTTCCTGTGGCATGGTGGGCTGAAGGCTCTCTTGTGGGCTGTCCCACTTTCAGTGCATTGTGGATCCCTGCCTGCTCCGTGTCCTTGTGGAGACAAGGGCACAAAGCTGATTTAGCTGAGTGATCAGCGGTGCTCTTTTGATTATTCACCTAGGACTGTCAAATAAATTGCTGTTGCTGCTGTTTGGGAGTTTGGGGGTTGTAGGTTAATGTTTTATACATTATTTTACTGCCTTCCTTCTCCCTTCAGCTGTATAGCTTGCAATCTTTGTAAATTTAGCCTATACCAATATTTATTTAACGTATGAGCTTTCACTGCATTGTAACAGGACAATCTGCCCTTCAGTCCAGTCCCTCCCTGCTGTTTACCTTCACTTACTACATCAAATATGGATGCTTAATTTAGACTGGAGGCCTGTTGAGAAAGGCACTATGCATTTGTAAAATAATGTCAGTGAATAACTCTTATTTCCCCAACAAATTTTTTTTCTTTCTCAAAGTACGCTCTGCATTGTCAAGGTAAAAAAAACCCAAACCAACCAACCAAACCAAAACCAACAAAAAAACCCCAAAAACCAAACAAAAAACCCCCCACAAAAACCCCAGCAAAACAAACCCCCCCTCCTTTCTCTGCAGATTTCTTAAATTATAGATGTACACTTAAACAGTTTGACAAACACTTGCTCAGTGAAGGTCACCTTCTTTCACCTGAAATATTATTTTATAAATGAAATGTGCTGGGACTTTAGAAACGTGGTATTGGCCAGATGTACCCAATCAATACTTTTCACAAATCTGCTAAAAATATGTACTTAATAGAATACTGCATGTTGATGACATAGCATTTATTCTTATTACAATAAATTGGCTTTTTCAAAGACAGGAGTTCAGTTAAATGTATTGAGCTCTTACTTCATCCATACTTAAGGAAGAAAAATAGTGATGGAACGACTTAAGACTGCTATTGTTACAAAGGTTTGGAGAATGTGAACAAATATAACACTTATTTCAATCTTCACCTTTTACCTGTTGTAAATGGTGACTTCAGCGCTTTCAACTTTTTGTTACAAAATGGCACGTTTCATTCCAAGGAGAAAAATGTACACGGAAGGGGTAATGAGTCCAAACCACAGAATGGACATCACGCTGATCTGACCTTCTCTCTGTAGTCTTTTAGATATACTCACGTTCTGGCCAAACCACAAGCATGCAGAGCGTAGCTAGTACACACTGAAAAATCTGGAATGCACTTAGTTTTGCAAGACAGAGTGGTACCAATTCTTTCACTGGCCATTAGTGTTACAAATGTCAGTCTAATGAGGTTATATCTCTTTTGTTTACTGATCTAATTTCTTCCCCTAAATGAGTGATAAAAGTAGTCCAAACTAACATGAAGAACAAAGTACAATTCAGAGAACAAGGTATAAAAATAATATGAGAAAATTAAGGCTTAAAATGTCATGGGAATGAATACCTGAAGATTACAATTCTGAAATTTTGTGCTTTAAAATCAAACTACCTGTATTCGTAAAGATAAATTATGTTTATATGTTGACAGGCTGATTCTGCCTGCTGATCATTACTTCGAGCTCTTTTTGGGTCTCATCTCAGATGCAGTAAGTAACAAACCATCTATATCTACAACATATTTACACAAGAGTAAATAAAGTGCTGGGGCAAATAAGGCTCAAGGCAAGCTCAGGATGTCTGGCATGTTTGTTCCCTCCTCGGACTGTAATCTACACGGAGACAGAAGATCGGGTTTTTACCTATTATATGCAAAATGAGTGCCATCTTTTTAAGGCATCCAGGGAACAACTGGAGAAAAATACGGATGGGATAACAATGCATAGAGTAATTGTGTTTGAACAAGTTGCAAGGAGGTGTGGGAAAATCAAGGCTGTATTCCTAGAATTCCTAATACCAGTCTGTGCCTGAGTATTCCGAGGCGCTCCAACAGAGGCGTGCCATATTATATTCCGAATATGCCGTATAGTTGTGTACAGAGGGGAAATAAATAAGGAAAAGGCAGGATGAGGAGGAAGGCAGCTCAAGGTCTATGAGCAACGAGGGCGTGACCGCTCTGAGGATGTCCCTGTGTGCCCGCAGCTGAAGCGCAGCGGTGCTGCCCGTGTGTGTTTTTACAATAATAACAACAAAACAGTCAGCACTCTGCTTCTTTTCTAAAACCCTTGCTGCTTAAGGGCTTGTCACCTTGCTTATGTGGGAATAGGGGGGAGGTCCCAGATTCCAAAGCCAACCTGTGAAACGCTGTCCTTAGTGAACTGCGGATGAGGAGAGGCTGAGGGATGAGTCTCTGTGTCTTCTAGAGACCTCCTGTGCTGACTGGGTGGTACTGCGTGCGCTGCTGCACTTGTGGCTTGCAAAATGTTACACATCTCTGCCTAAAAAACCCTGAGATGATTTCTTAGCTTCCCCCATTTAAAAAAAAAAAAAAAAAAAAAAAAAAAAANNNAAAAAAAAAAAAAAAAAAAAAAAAAGCTGCCGCAAAATCCTTCCATTTTAAAGTAATAGTTTCGTAAGGAAAATTGAATCTCCTCCTAAGGTGGGAACAAGACTAGAAGAGCAGCTGGGTTTTGGAAAGTGGTATGCTGTCCACACAAGGTGACCGTTTGTATATTGAAGAGGTACCATACACTGTAGAGTAAATTTCAGACATTATGGAATTGCAGGGGATTTTTGTTTTTTTCTTTTTTTTCTCTTTGTTCCTGTTTTGTTTTGTTTTTTAAAGTATGCGTTGATCGTGAGCCAGCCCTCAGTCCTTGGCAATGGTTAACATGGCCAACAAAAATGGAAGAGTTGAGAATGTGATGCTCTAAACTATGTAATCCTACCTAAACTGTTATAAATACAGAATCCAACTTCAACATCTTTATTACTCCATTTTGAGTAGTCTGCTGGAGCACATGTATCCTGTTTACATTTGGAGATTGTTACTCTGAAGACGGAGCCTGTGACCTGAGCTGAGTGAGTAAAATTGCTCTTCAAAATGGTTTACAGGAACCCTTGTGTGTGTGTCCAAACATAATTGCATCAAAAATGTACTTGTATCGCAGGAAAATATAGTCACTAGCTAATAAGTAATCTCTAGAACTGAGGTCTCTCTTCTGGAATGAAACACTGGTCTTTCCAAAGCTCTTATTATTGACTTTCCATTATAAATTCATTAACGTGTAACTGCAGGCCATAGATAGTTCAAATTTTTTGTCATGGTAGGGACCTATGGCAGGTGCTGTTACTGCATCAGCATCAAAAGACACAACCTAAAAATGGGACAGCAACTGAAAAGAGGAACTTCCCGTTCCAAGAAAATACTTGATTTCTTTTATCCTTGTTTCCTGTATGGATTTTCTGACATTTGAAGCCCAATAACCTTTCCCCTACAATTTTCTATGCATCAGAAGAACACTAATTACACATCCCAGGGATGTTGTCCCATTTCAAGGAGATGGGAGCTGTATGTACCAGTACAGTACAGTGTAGAAAATTTTGGCTATTCAGGAATGTAGAGAAGCATCTTAAACATACTGCTAGGGTTATAAAAATGTATGGATTTTCTTGGTAATAACTAAATGCTTGGGGGAGAGGTTGCCTTCTGCAAAACATGCTATTAAGAAGCATGTTTCAAGCTGCTTTATTATAATATCAGCACTGGGAAGCAAAAATCTGGGTACTGGAGCTTTTTGGAAAAAACATGCACCAAATGCTGGGAGCCTTGTTTAGAAAAACAAAATCATGCAAGCTGACAGCAGGTGGCTGTTTTCAACTTGATCTATCAGCAACAAGTGTGTCACTGAATGTTTCTTGGCGGTCAGCAGGCCATCTTGGATGAGGGCTGCTATGCAGACATTTGGCAAACAGGCCGATGTTCCCACTAGCTTTGCTCCCAAGCTGGTGTTCCACTTGACTACTCGGTCATTGGCTTTAGAAGAAAAAAAAATAATCTGCAAATACTTTTCAGTAGTGGGAGACATATAGGAACACTGACTTGGTAAGTGTTGCCAATAGCAAGACCAAAAATACTTTGCTTTGGAAGGTACCAATGGCTATGGCTAAACAGACAACTTCAAAATACTAGAGTAGCTCTAAAGATCTCAAAATCAAGTGTAAATGCTGCTGAGCAGAATGCCTTTCGGAAAGCCTGGAGAAGAAACAAATTCAGTTCATGAGGGATTTAAACAAAAACTTCCCTTGTCAAATAATTTAAACTGTTTGCATTTACGGTCATTGCTGAACATAGATCTGCCTCTAAGCTACTTGACATTTGGAATGGTTTTCTGTAGCTCTGCTTGCCAACTCCTCCTGCATGATGTTTAGCTTTGCCTGTGTACGTGTTCTTGCCTGCTAAAAGTATGTATTACTTGCAAGGTATAGCTTGTCTAAATTTTCACAGAATCACAGAATGATTGAGGTTGGAAGGGACCTCTGGAGGTCATCTGGTCAAACCTGCCTGCTCAAGGAGGGCTACCTACAGCCAGTTGCCCAGAACCGGGTTCAGATGGCTTTTGAGTATCTCCAAGGAAGGAAGACTCTACCTTCTCCCTGGGCAACCTGTGCCAGTGCTCGGTCACCCTGACAGTATAAAAGCATTTCCTCAAGTTCAGATGGAGGGTCCTGCGTTTCAGTTTTTGCCCATTGCTTCTCGTCCTGTCATTGGGCGCCGCCACTGAACAGAGTGTGGCTCTGTCATCTTTACACTCTCCCCCCAGGTATTTGTACACATGAATAAGATCCTGCCCTGAGCCTTCTCTTCTCCAGGCTGAAGAGTCCCAATTCCCTCAACCCTTCCTCACTGGAAAGATGCTCCAGTCTCTTAATCATCGTAGTGGCCTTTTACTGGAGACTCTCCAGTATATCCATGTCTCTCTTGTACTGGGGAGCCCAGAACTGGGCACAGTCTCCAGGTGTAGCCACATCAGTGCTCAGCAAAGACAAAGAAGCTCCCTCAACTTGCTGACAACACTCCTTCTAATCCATTATCTCTCTTTACTCCAAGTGCACATTGCTGGCTCATACTCAACTTGGTGTCCACCAGGACCCCCACGTCCTTTTCTGCAATGCTGCTTCCCACCTAGGTGGTCCCTAGCATATATTGGTGCATGGGGTTGTTTCTCTCCAGGTGTAGGACTTTGCACTTCCCCTTGTTGAACTTCATGAGGTTCCTGACGGCCCATTTCTCCAGCCTATTGAGGTCCTTCTGGACAGCAGCACAACCTGCTTGGCACATAGAATCATAGAATCATAGAATGGTTAGAGTTGGAAGGGACCTTAAAGATCATCAAGTTCCAACCCCCCTGTCGTGGGCAGGGACACCTCTGACTACAGCAGGTTGCTCAAAGCCCCATCCAGCCTGGCCTTAAACACTTCCAGGGATGGGGCCTCCACAACTTCCCTGGGTAACCTGTTCCAGTGCCTCACCACCCTCACAGTAAAGAACTTCTTCCTAATATCTAATCTAAATCTCCCCTCTTCCAATTTAAAACCATTACCCCTTGTCCTATCACTAGACTTCCTGACAAAGAGTCCCTCTCCAGCTCTCCTGTAGGCTCCCTTCAGATACTGAAAGGCTGCTATCAGGTCTCCCCGGAGCCTTCTCTTCTCCAGGCTGAACAGCCCCAGCTCTCTCAGCCTGTCCTCATAGGAGAGGTGCTCCATCCCTCTAATCATCTTAGTGGCCCTTTGCTGGACCTGTTCCAACAGTTCCATGTCCTTTCTATGTTGAGGACTCCAGAGCTGGACACAGTACTCCAGGTGGGGTCTCACAAGCGCAGAGTAGAGGGGGAGAGTCACCTCCCATGCCCTGCTGGCCACGCTTCTTTTGATGCAACCCAGGATACGGTTGGCTTTCTGGGCTGCCAGCGCGCGCTGCCGGCTCATGTTGAGCTTCTCATCCATGAGCACTCCCAAGTCCTTCTCCTCAGGGCTGCTCTCCAGCCATTCTCTGCCCAGCCTGTATTTATGCCTGGGATTGCCACGTCCCAGGTGTAGGACTCTGCACTTGGCTTGGTTGAACTTCATGCCATTTGCATTAGCCCAAATGCCAAGAGGTTCAACCAAGCCAAGTGCAGAGTCCTACATCAACCACTCCTCCCAGTTCTGTGTCATCAGCAAACCTGCTAAGCCTCATCAGCCTGCAGCTCCCTGGGCTCTCCTCCTTGAAGACAGAAGTGGTGTTTCCTTTCCTTTAGTCTTTGGGCACTTCTCCCAGTTGTCATGATCAATCAAAGATTATCCAAAGTGGCCTCGCAATGACATCTCTCTGCTCCCTCAGCACTTGTGTGTGCATCCCATCAGGGTACACGGATAGTTTGTCTAAGTATTCCCTGACCTGATCCTCTTCTATCAAGGGTACATCTTTCTTGCTCTATATTTTCCCCTCGGTCTCTGGGACCTGGGGTTTCTGAAGGCTGGTCTTGCTAGTAAAGACTAAAGTGAAGGCAGCATTTGGTACCTCAGCCTTTTCCATGTCCTATGTCACCAAGGGCCCTGCTTTATCCAGCACTGGGCCCACATTTTCCCATATGTACATGTGTAATCAAACTCCTAAAAATGTTCATAGGCAATATTTTCAGAAAATGTACCTTTTGAAAGAATTTACTGTATTAACATAAGGGCCTTGCTACAAGCATTGTGTACAAGCAAAACTCTCTTCTGTTACTGTATTAACATAAAGGCCTTATTACAAGTGAAACCGTCTCTTCTGTTTCACAATCTGTTACGTTATAATCATGCTCTACATGCTGTTATTGCTGTTGGGGATAGATCCAGCTGGTACTTATTATCTCAACAGATTCATTGTATAATAGGAAACTTCATGTACTCGTATCTGTTGACTATAACCTACTTTAAGAACAGAAAAATACAGTCTATTTTAGTGGGATAGATATCCACTAAAATAAAATAAATTTTAAAAAGTTCTGAGAAAATGAGGGGATTTTTGTTTGTTTTTAATCTGGATTTTTCTCCTCCTTTGTATTCCTAGAATTTACTCAGGAATTTTATTACCATACATTTTCTTTGAATTGTGAACTGATAATTGTTCAGACATATATTCAAAGAATATATTTGTGGAATAACGTCAGCCAAATTTCAAGTGTCTTCAGTACACGTTGTCTGTCTCCTCCTGTGCACAGCTTGTGATGTATACATGGAAGCTGAGAAAGTGTGCAGCTGCGGAACTGTTACATATAGATTTAAAAAAAGTGCTGTAGTTCTGTTTCAAAGTAATGTGCATTAGCAGATTCATTCACAAGCCTGAGAAAGCTTCCGCCTTCAAACAATATCCTTCCTATAGTCGTCATCTTAATGTTGGATAGCGTAACAATACATTTTCAACCCTCGAGTATGAGGTTATTAAATAATTGAGGAGAAATTGCTCTGTCTTAAGAAGAAAGGATGATGAGTTCTTCTCAGATGATGAGTTTCACACAACCAAAATAGGGCTTAAAGCATTGTAACCTTTCTGCAGAGTTATCAGGCATTTTAAATGAAAAAGGTTTGCGTTTCTTTTGCATTAGCAAAATGGTCTTTCTCTGCTTGTTCCTCTCCGCGTCCCCCTTCCCACCCCGCAATGTGCAGCTTTGCAGTGTTACTTAAGCCAATCCCAGCATCAGCTGCCTTTGAAACGGGCAGCCCTGTCTTTGGCAAGCTGCTCCCACTTTGTGCTAGCACAGACATTTGATATGCCAGATACAGAAACTGATAGGGCTGGAAACAACTTCAGGGAAAAAAACGTAGCTGGATCAGTTTCCCACAGCGAGCGGTGACACAGAAGAAGGAAAAGTAACATGTGGCCAGGAAGAGGAGCAGCGCAGAGCAGGATGATCCCACTTGGCAACTGCAGCCTTTGCTCACCCTGTAATTCCGTATCATCCCAGCTTCTGTTGCCTTTGTACGGCGCCGGCTGATTCCTTGGCTGTATGGAAAGGTGCAGCACTTGGCTGCCCCTGCCACCTCGTGCCGTTTGCTGCCCTGTCCCTGGCGCAGGCAGCCAGTGCGGGCAGGTTTGCAGGGGAACATAGGGTTCCTGTCAGTACTACAGAGCCTGCTTGCTTCCACCTCTCGTAAAATGCTGCTTTAGACGAGGCCACGCTCACACTGCGGCTAAGCCGTTCATTACAATAGCTTTTTCTGTAAATGATGTGACACTGCAAGTTGGATCTTCAAAGGAGAGGGAGAGAATAATTTGGTGCTGGAGGCTTCAGAAGATTAAACGTGATGTTTACTTTCTCAATTTAGACATTAAATGCAAATGTAGGTGATGTATGCTAACACTAGTCTAGCTACTTCCCTTGTATTTTTGCTGTGCTCTTCCCTTGTACTTTACTTCAGCTCTTTGCATGTGCATGTGACAACATATTTGTACTCTGTGTATGCATTTAGCAAGAAAGCCTCAGTGAATTTGTGTTTCCATCTATGGTGTTTGTTCCAGGCGTAAACTGAAGCTACATTGTTGATACAAAGGCAAGTGGCTCAGCTTCCTCTCAGCAGAGAGGAATTCCTGATACTGCTTACTTAAGAATCTGAAGGGGGTGAGCAAATGGCTCATAAAAGTGACTCTCAACTCATTAAAACAAGATTCAGTCCCAACACAGATTGCACGATGAAAATAATGCTACATTTAACTAAACGTCCCCCCCTGAATCAAACCAAACCCCAACAACTTAAACTCTAGTGATTCCTTGGTATATTACCAAAAAAACCCCGAAACCAACCAACCAAACAAAAATTAAATAAGTTTATGTGATTGGTGTATTAAAATGATCAGGTTCATTTTTAACAGAGGAACTATATTGTAAAATACTCCTCATTCCCCCTTGGTTTAAAGATCTTGACGTGTGCTGATTGGAGAGTTTATAGAGTTCTTGGAACTGTTCACAGCCTAATTGAGTTCACCATTTCAGGTAGCTGTTTGCATAATGGTTAAATTCTTTAGTTCCCAGAAGTTGAGAGTTAAACTCTGGTTTTCAAGGCATCAGAAGAATGCAGGCAATCATAACACTCCAGATCATGTCAAACTCCCAAGTTTTTGTCAGTAAACTGTTATGAGGAAATGCAAGGAAATGAGATGTCGTCTAAGGAAACGGGGGTCTGTGAAGAACACACAGGCTATCTTTAGTGAAAACCCTCATACGGGAAAGAGGGCACTGGCATTCAGATTCATTCACTGCTTGTATCAGACTTGCTAAACTTCTTCATGTTGCAAGAAGTTAACTCAGGTGAAACTACATTTATTGTCAAACTGGGCATATTAACCTAACATGTCAGTAGCATTTACCTTTACAGAAAAGGTTCACGTGGGGTCTGCAATGGTCAGTCCTGTGCGACAGCCGGGCCACTTGCTTTTTGCCCCTAACTCGGCAGCGCTGCATTTGGGCACAGCGAGCAGGTAAAGTTCTGTTGGGCCCTGGCAATGGGGTCGATGGGGTCTTCACAGTGCCTGTCTGAAAGTGAGTATTTCTCGGTGTAATTCCAAAGGCAAGTTTATACCTCCTGAGATCACGGGGGTTTTTTGTTGCATGTGTTATAGAAGGTATTAAAGACACCTCTGCAAGCAGATCAAATGCAATAGTTCTTATTGCCCATCGATCCACGCATGGAAAGCTGCAGTGGCAACAGCCACCCATGTGCCTTCAATTCCAAGGTGGAGGAGCTGCGTTTCCTTTTGTTGGACCTAAGGAGACTCAGCTGGAGAATGTTTGTTGCAGTTGTGCTAGAGAGAGAGGCAGGTGATGACTAGATTTGGTATTTTACAGAAGCGCTACAGTGAGAATAGGCTACTTTTCTAACACACACAGTGATTGCCTGAACTAGGAAAGATGAAGAAAAATGTAACATTTTTGAGCTAGGTTTGTGTACAGTTGAAATTTATTCTTCACTCGGGCCTTTGAGTTTTCAAAAGGTGAAGTAGCAACTGCTTTTTTGTGTCTCTGTGTGTGTGTATACACGTATGTACATACATACGCATGTACGAGTTCCAAGTTTGATCTGAACTAACACGTCTCCTGTAATGTTACAAGTAACTTCATTCAGCCCTAAGATGCTTGGGGTTTTTTACCTTTATATAAACATATATACTTTTAGGCAGAACAAGGCTTTGTTTTACTGGAACTGAATTGAACCACATAAGCTCATTTTTAAGACCGGTTAATATAGTGTTAACAATTCTTCTTGGAATATGAAGCTTAGTAATGTCTGTAGTATAAACACAGAGCTGGAATTCAAGTCTGAAAATAATTGTATTTGGAAATAGTTCTGGCCCATTGTTTTCTATTGTTTTTGACTACCTCAAGGCGGAGGGGGGGGAGGGGAGGGCGGCTTTTTGCTTTCGGAACTTGAAGCGTAATGGCATGTTACAGGAACGTGATGGTGATTTAGAAAGCTGGTTTATTTTTGTTTCCGTTTCTCTAAGGCTTTAGCAATTTTCCCTTCTCTAGCTGCTCTGGCTGTGAAACAGCTGCTTTGTCCTGAGCGCGCTGGCGGGTAACGCTCTCCCCAGAGCGGCCGCTCGCAGGAACTGCAGAGAGAGCAGCTGCCTGCAGAAGGAACCAGCTACATGCCAGAAACACACACGCAGAGTACGCTACCATCCAAGTGTATTTTAGGAGTACACTGGTTTACAGATTACTACTTTATGCAACCTGAACTTCACCTCTTTCTCCAAGCCTTCAAATGCACAATTAATATAGATTAGTCCCCCGTTACAAAGCTAACACTTGTCAACCGCTTTAGATAGCATGGAGCATACTGCACAGTGGCTGGTACCATCTCCAGCCGCTTCTGCGCTTAGTTCGAAACAAATCTCACACAGTATTGGATTATTTGTGATCTATATTATCTAATAGGGCGATAACATCACAAGTTCACAGGTTCACATCCTACACAGAGGTAGTTTTTATGCGTTATGCAGTTTTACTACAAAATAACGATATAGCTAAACTCCAAATAGTTAGCCGGGGAGATTAGGTTATTCAATATTAACATTACTGTTTACTGAGCAATTGCCTGGGTCTGTTCTCCATTCGGACAGCTGATTGAAGCCCCAGTTTTCTACGATGTAAGCTTGGATGATGAACTTTGATACCTGCACTCAAGACCCCTATCTGGAAGAGCTCTCTCTCTTAGAGCTCAGTTCAGTTGTGCACGCAGCAGTATTTATGGGAGGTGCCTTAGGATATCCCATCTGGTCTCCAAAAAGGGCATGGATCTATGGATGTGTCTGGCACTGCAGTGAGTGTGTGTAGGCTATCCTTGGACACAAGGTAGGGGCAACCAGAGTTCTAAAAATGTTTCCATCCAAAATATCGACCTCAAATACCAGCTGTTCTGTGACATGGACCTCCCTCTTTTTCTAGTCTTTCCTGAGATTCTTCCTATCAGCCAAGAAACTTTCCTGACTGTTTTTTTTGTTAGGTCTGTTCCGATATTCTAAATCAAGTTTTGATTTTAGTATACTGAAATACTGAATGCTACATTAGCTGAGCTTTGTTGTTACGATATTGCAAGACTACAAGTTCCATTGTTTCCACAGCCTTTACTGCTTAAATGTGCCCAAGGTGACCCAGAAACCTCTGATAACTGGGCTAACTAACTGATCTGAACAGCCCAGGCCTTGCTGTGTCAGAAGGAATGATTGACTGCAGGGATATAGTATTTCTGTAGATGGAGACAGAGTTGACTGCATATGTGGGCTTTTAATATAGGGATATATTTTCCTGAGTTATGCAAGCATAAAATTCCATTGGAAAATGTATTTACAATGAAAAATAGCATAAGCATCCTTATGCTGTCATGAATCAGCATTGAGTGACACTGATTTAACTTACATTTCCCTTTTGAAAAAGGATCTCTAGCATGAAACTGCCAAATGCTTATTATTAAGTACTTATTGTGCGGCAGCATCCAAAAGATCCAATTCAGAACAGACTCCTTTGTAGCTTGTGTCATTACAAAAATATATACATACAAAGGCCGTGCTTGCCTGAAAGGGTGTCTAATATTAAGTTCTGGATTTAAACACAAGTTAGTGGGCAGAAGCATAAATGCATCTGAGTAGGAGGGAGTCCAGTGTTCAAGGACTAAGCTGACGTTAGTGCGTTAGTGTGTATCAGGGTGTGCTTTTCAAGTCAATGTTCTGGTTTGAGGTAAAACAGGACCAATTTTGTTCAGTAACTCTACTTTCTAACAGGCCTCCTCTAACTGCTGAAACTAACAGCATGTCGTGCAGAAAACTGTTTGCTCTGAGTGATCAGGCCCATGTTTACAGCTGATGCCAAGGCATGGTATCCAGAGAGGCTCTTGCTTGTGCTTATCGCTATAGAACCAAGGGCAGCCAACTTTGTTATTTGCCCTGTTGGAGGGCTGGAAGCAGAAAAGCGTAGAGGGGTCACACCTGTGGGGAGGAGCAGACAGGACAGGTGACCCAAAACTGCCCAAACAGGGTATTCCATCCCATCTGCCACATGCTCAGTATAAATCTGAGGGACCAAAGGGTCAGACCTCTTTCTTCAATGGCCGGCGTCCAAGGAGGACTCTGTCTGTTTGTCTGCCTCTGGTCCTAATCCATATGTTCCTGAATCCAGATCCAGAATCCAGTTCCCATCCATCGCTGAGTCCAGTCTGGGACTTCACCAGTGCCTGCTGGTGATGTGATTGTCATCCTGGGAGCTTGATATGGTTTTGTATATATTTCATTATTTTTTTCTATTATTTTAGTCTTTATATTTTGTTAAAGTAGTTTAGTTCCTACTAAACTAGTCTCTTTTTCTCTCTCTCCTGCTTTGCAGGTATGTGCTCTGCAGGAGAGAAAAAACATCTGTCGCTCGGCTTGCTTGGGCCAATCCAGCCCCAACCACGACAGTCAATCTGCTGACTGTCCCCACCTAATGTACTCCATCATGGAGCAGTCTCAAAGTCAACGAATTGGATTCCTCTTGGATGGTGCACTGGCAGCCATGCTCCAGTTGCCACCTGATGTTTACCAGCCAAAGCTGAGCATTCTGTTCACAGAGAAAAGATGATGACAGCTAGTCCAAAGTGAATAAACAGACAAACCCTAACTATGTCTGGTGTGGATGGCAGGTCCTCAGGACCAAGCAGTTTTCATTCCAAATCTGCTCCAATTTGTCCACAGTGCCTCCTGGTAGTCTACATCATGCTGCCACATGCTGTCATGCTCCATTGGTACTCCACAAAATGTTGTCACGGCTGATAAAGAATTACAGCAGTGCTTGGTAAGACGTGAACTCACCTAAAACTAGTTTTGCGTAGGTAGCCTGAAGCTTGAAGTTGGAGTGGAAGGCAGGGGAGGTAAAGCGAGTAGGAGAGGGGACCCTTTTCAAATACTCTTTTCTAGTTCAGCGGTGCCTCCGTATCCCAAATGAAAGCAGTGTTGTTGGTTCAAAGTAGCGTATACAAGCTTGACAGAACCTTTCCCTCAGGAGCTCATGTCAGCTAAAAGAAGTTCATAAATAACTAAAATAATGCCTACAATTAAAAAAAGAACTCTTCCTCCTGAGCTAGAGCAATATATTTTCAGGAAACAAGTATCTGTAGTTAATCAGTAGCCTCTGCTGTTGCCACAAGCAAATTAGACATTGATTTTTTGGAGGAAAGATCTTGTATATATGTTCAACATTAAATTAGTGACATTCCAATCCTAACTGGATTTTTACTGGATGCAAGCAAATTGATTTGCACATGAATGATATTCTGTGACACAATTACAATGTATTAATAGTACCTTCTGTTTACTAGCAAGAATGTCATTAGTGTAATAGGAAATTGTACTTATAACTGAAAGCATACATCTACTATGGGTTTAGTTATCATATTAAAAATGAATATCTCAGAGATGTGTTACACTTATTAAAGTTTAATTTTGTACCAAAAATAACAGTCATATTACAGGAGGCTTCATGGTCTTGCGGCGCAAATTTTCTGCTCGCAAGACAATAAAAGAAGATGACTATTATTTTTTGTTTCTTCTTGGCTAATAGTTGTTAATGACATAAAATAACAATGGTAAGGACACATGCCTCCACAGTACGGTAAAGTTTTCTGCAGTGTTTCAGTATAGCATATAATACATTTCCACAGATGCCTAAAATGAAGGAGCAACGTGCTGCAATTCTAGAAAAAATAAGAATGAAAGTTTACAAGAGTGGCTGCTGTGAGATTCTGCTGGAAGAGTGACAACGAGAACAAATTTAGATATCTGTATTGGCTGTGAAATCTAGCTCTTGGACCTTAAAGAGATGACAGGGAGCAGCAGTACTCTTGTTGGTCTGTGATTAGGCAAGTCAACAATTATTCACTGTACCTAAATGCTGCTGCCATTCTGTGGTCCCTGGACCTACCTGAAGTACACCCTGAGCCATTCTCAACCTTTCAGTGCTTGCAAAATCAGTAAAGAACAGCCAATGTATTTGCATCTCCCACATAATACGAAAATACAGTAATGGTGGGGACTGTTCCCTTAGGCGCCACTGATGAGGCTGGTGGTGTAGAGCAGTCTACACTTCACAGACATGTCCATGAGGAAATCTTTTAAGTGTCCACTAGTATCAGCTCAAGAATCTTTAATCTGTGAATCCTGTTCCACCATTAATTACCATGATCCCCCCCGCCTCCTCAGTACATATCCTTACAGCTGAAGTGAAGGATGTCTCACCACTACCGGCTGTTGGCAGCTAAATTAACCAGCTACTAACGCTGTTCCCTCTGCCTTCACTGAGCAGAAAAGGGCTAATTTGGTGGGTGTTTTATACTGTCGCACTTAAATGCTCTGAATTGCACAAGGATCTTCTTTCTCTTGACTACAGAAAGACTTTAGATCAGTTAAATTAAGTATTTAGGTAATATGGACTATCTTCTGTGGCACTATGTGATAATGCCACATTCAAGTTAATTATTTCAGCTGTCTGCTAATTAACCTCATGTTTTCATATACGAATACATTTTTTTCTCTTTATTTCCAACAGCTCCCTCCCCTACCTGGAAAGATCATTTCTCTAACATCACTGGAGGAAGCCGATCTCCACTGACTGCACACCGAGCGATACTGGAACATGAAGAGAGCAAACCAGGGAAGTCCAAGGAGGGGAAGATGGGACAGCTAGAACTTCTGCTCTTGTTGAGATTCACTGGAATCTGATGGGGGACAATGGGAGGAAGAGGTGTAAGTAGTTGTAGCTACAAAAAGAGTAGATTGTTGGATAGCTTTATTTTAAAAACAGCTGGTTCTAAGCCATTTAGTCTTTCCAACTGTTAACAATCAAATTTAGTCAGAAGAAGCTGTGAATTTACAAAGGCTCCAAAGTCCTGTCTGTCATGTAAAAAGGAAGAAAGAAATGTTTTGAAGAGTGAGTGACCTTTACCTCCCACAAGGTAGAGAAATTATTTTTTCCAGTTACAGAAAATGATTTGTAAGGGGAACAGGAGCCTTAGAGAAAATAGGTGGTTGCAAGGACTTAACAAAAGGCCACTGGAACAAGGTTCAGAGATAATTTAGGTATCTCTGAATCTGACAAAAAACCCCAATGCACAAGGTGGCCTGTGATTTTTAACACAATAGCCGGAGAATTACATGAAATGATTACGGAAACATAAGATAAGGTGCGTATTTATAACTGTGAGCAAAGGAACTGTACTTGTGCTATCAAACAATGCTGAATGTAAGTGTTCCTGCTTGCACTTCTGGCAGGAGGCAGCCGTGTATGTGTACAGACTGCCTGCCCCTGCCAAGGACAGTGTGCTGAATGGTATAGAACGGTTATTTGGGGATTGGAAAAATCTTAATTGAAAGGCCAGAATTATATTAGGTTCAAGCTAAATATCACACTGCAAAAATTCTGAAGACTTTCACACAGGCCAAAAATACAGGCTAAATCAAACAATATACTTCACGTTTGGTGCTACAGGAAAAAAAAAAAAAAGTTGCCAGCAATAGGTAGGCAGAGATATTTTTTTTGACACTGAAAGGAAAAAGGACCACAAATAACTTGCTGTGATACTGCGTTTATTTCCCTGAGATAAAATCACCAGAGAATATTACAACTAAATAAGTGATCATGCTGAACAAATATTTTTTTTTTCTTGCCATATATTACCTATTTTTCAGATGCAACAATTTTTGACAGCGGGACAGAGTTTGCTGAGTCTGAATGTAGCAAATTGGTGGAAAAGTGGAGGTTTAGACATGAAGTTGCTAGAGCCAATTATCTCCACTATAACAGAGTATTGGGAAATGGTATCAGAATAATTAAGGTCATGCTACAAAAGACAAGAGAATCGCTCTGATTCACATTTATCATTGTTAAATTGCAGAGTAATGTTAATGAAGCATAAGTTGTTATGTGCTAATAATTCGGTTGCTACTTAGAAGGATGTCTGTTGGGATTTGCAGGCATATGAAGATCCAGATAAGGAAAAACATCCCCCACCTCCCCCTACTCTGTAAACCTAACAAAGCTTGGCATTATTTAGTGTGCAGGGAATTCTGCCTGTTTCATCAAAATAATGATGTGAATGAACCCACACTGTGCAATGAAGCACTGTGCAATTGCCAGGACAGTTGTGGAGAGACAACCTCCTGTAATTACAAAAGTCTGCATCTCCAGGTTAGAAATATGCGGTGTTTTTACTGACTTTCCTAGAAAGAGGTAAGAATAAAAGGTTATGAGTCTTCTATTTACCAGAGAAAGAAGCAGTTACTGCAGAGGTTACGTCTGCACCCCCATACTCTCTGCAGCCAGGCTAGCTCTGGGAAGACTTAAACTAGCTCTCAGTAAACTGGTGTCTGCCTGACTATTCAAAGAAGCCCGCTTGATTTCTGGAGGCGTTGTACCTGCATGATGGTGGCTGTTCCTCTGCTACTTAGCCATCACAATAAAGCTAGTTAGTCTGGGAGCATGCTGTGAGGATGTTACTGCACTGCTTCCGATACTGGGGCTGGTTCAGGGATGCACGTGCAGTGCCAGATGTGTCTTGTGTGTAACCGCCGGGAAAGAAAGGCCAGGGCTGTCACAAGAAATAACCTTCGAAATCATATGACTTCGGCATCCCAAATAGCTCCACGCTTTGGAGAAATAAGCAGCGCTTCCTGAACTTGAGGTGGGAGGGAGGGAGGGAAGTGGGTCAGACGTGGGCATTTTGCCTGAAAGGGCATCACCCCCGTCCCGGCAGTGTTGTCAGGGACAGATTAGAGCCGGTCCAGTTCCTGACCCAGAGAATGCCGCAGCCAAGGTCTGGGGGAGCCGTCCCTGCTGTGCCAGCTGAGCCCGCTGTACATTTGTATTTCGAGGTGATATGGAAAAAGCTCTCATCTCTCTTGGATAATTCAAAAACTACTGTGTAAGGACTGCTGAATGAAGGGTCACACTCAGCAAGCATTAGTTTAACCTCAAGCGATGCTATAGCAATGATGTCGTTTTGGGCCAGTGAGATTTGTCTGTCAGCACTGCTACCTTTTAGATTTGTAGACGTGTTTAGCTGCACAGTTTTTTGTCTTTCTTCTAATGCCATCTTTGGAATAGCTGCATATATCCATCCATTTGTGTTTTCATCTGCATATGGACATGCAATTATCTCAACCCCTTTAGTATATTTTACTCTGGCATTCTGGGCCATATATTCAAAAAAGTATGAAGCGGTACTGAAATGTGAGACAGCATCACAAAGAGAAACCCCCAAAGTATTACCTGCAATGGATTTACGTGTAGTATGAAATAACTTTCTCTTCAGTTGGGAGAGGTGACTCTACTGTACCTACTGTTTTGGGGCAGAAGCACAGCTGTAATTTGAAGGTATTTATTTTTCACCATGTCACACTTTCTAGAAATGTATTAGAGAAAGGTCAATGAAGCCACTGTGCAATTTCAAAGAGAAGCTCTTTCTCCAATGCATTTCTGAGGAGACACTGAAATAAGTATTTGCGATCCAGCTTGGTAATTTTAAGTACTGCTGTATCACTCATCAAAATGTGCAGTTGTGTAAGGCCTCTATAACAGCGTGTGTTATTGCAAGGCAGTTTATAGACCAAACAATAGCTAGTGTCAATGTACAATACCATGCACTAAATCAATGAGAGGTGCTTTTGACTTCAGGTTTGCAGAGGTTCACAAAAGAATTTGTTCACTTCAGTCCCAGGCTGTGAGATGCGTTAGCTTCCCAGTGAATGCATTCTTATTTCTTTGTTCTAGGACCTGTAGGTGCCTTGTTGACTGAGGATGCTATTGATTAAAATAACGGCATGGGGTTTTTTTCTTTGTGTTTTTTTTTTTTTTTAAATTTCCTTTTCTCTTCTTAAGCATTGTAGGGGTACATTACTGAGCTGGTTTCCCCACTGAAAACCTCCAAATAATTCCAGTGTGCTTCATGAGAAAATACAGTTGGTTCAACACATTGCACCCCGTTCCTTTATCTAATATTTTGTTGTAATGCGAGAGGACGCTATCCTCTCTCAATGAAAATCATTGTTTGGTACTGAAAACTTGTAGCACTTCTAGCAGGATAAAGTTAAACTCCAGTTAATTTGGGCTGTACCAGATTTGGTGCTGATCTCTCAAAAAATTCCCACTTCCTATTAAAAACATTGCAA